>VXBW01003162.1:1949602-2126424 GCA_013400375.1 Thinocorus orbignyianus | reverse complement strand
TTTTTTTTTTTTTTTTTTTAACTAATTCCCCCCCCACACACACACCTTTTTTTTTGGTCTTTTTTCAATTGTAGGAGTGCTGCAATGCAGAAAAAAAGCAGTTGTTGCTTCCTCGGTGTGTTGGATGTGACCCGGCAGGGCTGTTACTGGAACAAACTGGCATTTCCATCCCTGTGCTCATGTAACCCTTCCCCTTTCTCCCTCAGTTCACAGGCTGAGAGCTATGATGATTTTTTGATCATTCATTTCTTAGACAGCTATCCACTCGTTCCAGGTAGGATGGGATAGAGTATTGCCTTTCACTCTTTAGAAACACAGCTCCAGTTTCAACCAGTAACTAAAGAAAGTCTTTATATATATCTCCCTGTAAAATTTTATGGTAAATCTGCTCAGAATTTTCCAACTTAACCCCATGTTTTTTGCTTTTTTGGGGGGGTAGCTCTTCAGAGATTGCAGCAGATTGACTGATAATTCGTAACCTGGTGGGTGCAAACTGCCAGGGAAGAAAGGAAATCTAGCTTGAGCTTCTGCAACTCCATATTTAAGATGATCTAAGATTAAAAATTTTAGTCTGAGTCAGTTGCAGCAGGAAGTTGAGACTACACTTCCAAAATCCCAGGTGGGTCTTTGACATTTTGGTCCAAACCCTTCACAAGTCCATTTTTTGTGAAAATATACAGGATGTCATATTGGGAATAGTTTAATTTTAGCTGTAATCAGAGCCATGGCAATGACTGACTCATATCATAAGGGTGATCCTGATGGCAGGTTTCTTCCCTATTATCTATCTTCTGCAGTGTGTTTTATTAAAAAAATATTAATACCTACTCATTGTTACAGTAGGTCAACTGACATTAATTTGATGGTGTGAATTTGTTCCTTATCTGCAAAGATGAGCAAAAATGGATTTTTCAATTTATTTCAAGAAAGTCTCCAGCTGAACAAACCATTTTGTTCTAATCTCAGAATGCTTAATTATTTTGAAAATGTGAGGAGAAATAAACTATGAGTAGGATGTTTCCTTCTGATTTGGAAAGTGAAGTATTTTAATTTTGAGGATTTTTTTTTCTCTGAAGCAGTTCACTATATTGATCTTTTTCTTAACTCCTGTTATATATATTAGTTATTATATAAGGTGATCTTGCTGTGGTTTTTCTTTACGTTCCTTTTGAATTAGTGCCTCTTGAGGGATACAAGCCTTTCTACATTCGGTACAGTGGGTACTAACAAGCATACAGATAATTTCTTCCTTGTCATGTAGATGGTGGCAAAATAGCCTAAAGATGGGGTATTTTGAAAAGGCACAATTTTTTCCTGCACATTGAACAATTTCCTCCTTTCTTTTGAATTCATTAAGTTGAAAAACAGTGCTGTCTCTTGTTGATATTACTTTAATATATTTCACAAGAGGGGAAAAAGTGCTACATGGGGTTTAAGTGATGAATTCTCTACCTTGTCTCTTCTTATTATGAAGATTTAATTTTGGTGATTTGACCAGCTAGCCAACTTTTTAAGCGGTAATTTTGCTCATGCTTTCCTATACTTATAGTTATTTTGTGCATGTCAAACAAATGACACTTGTGTATTAAAAGAAAAAATGGGCAGTAGCATTGCTTAGCTTTGAACTCTTTATTTCAGTGGCCCTGCCCTTTGGACAAGACTTTTGCTGGGTTTCATCTGCAGATTTTACACTTACTTGTGTTCCTTCCTTTTGCTTTCCAGGGACCTTTTGTGTTTGCTAAGAACCATTTTACGTTCTGGTTATAAAATGCATTACCTTGTTTTCCTGTGTTTTAAGTATTGAACTTATTAGAAGTGAGGATTTCTGGTTTGTCTGCTAAGTGACAGCTTCCAGTCTTTCCTTCAGAAGCTACAGTACAAGTGCAAGCTGTGCAGCTTCCTCTTCTTGCCCCACTGCTCTGCCTAAATCCAATTTCAGCAAAATGCTTTGTGTTGGGTTTGTGTGTCAAGGTTTTGATAGCAGGGGAGTTACAGGGGTGGTTTCTGTGACAAGTTGCTAAAAGTTTCCTGCATGTCGCATAGAGCCAATGCCATCTGGCTTCAGGATGGACTTGACACTGACCGTTGGTGGTAGCACTTCTGTGGTAATATATTTAAGATGGAAAAAAAGGACCCTGTGCAGCAGCAGCCAGAAGAGAGGAGTGAGAATATGCGAGAGCAACTCTGCAGACACTAGGGTATGAGAAGAGGAAAGGAGAGGAGGTGCTCCAGACAGCCTGTGGTGAAGATCATGGTGGGGCAGGCTGTGCCTCTGCTGCCCATGGAGGTTAATGGGGGAGCAGATATCCACCTGCAGCCCATGGAGGACCCCATGCCAGAGCAGGTGGATGCCCAGGGGCTGTGACTTCATGGAGAACTCACACTAAAGCAGGCTCCTGGTGGCACCTATAGACCTGTGGAGAGAGGAGCAGTTACTGGAGTAGGTTTGCTGGCAGGACTTGTGACCCCATGGGAGACTCATGCTGGAGCAGTCTGTTTCGCAAGGACTGCACCCCATAGAAGGGCTCATGCTGGAAAAGTTAATGGAGAGCTGCCTCCCATGGGAGGGACCTCATGCTGTAGCAGGGAAGAGTGTGAAGAGTGTGAAGAGTCTTCCTCATGAGGAGGAAGGAGCGGCAGAGAAAACATGTCATGAACTGACCACAACCCCCAATACCTGACCTGCTGCACCAGTTGGGGGAAGGAGGTAGAGAAATCAGGAGTGAAGTTAATGCCAGGAAGAAGGGAGGAGTTGGGGGAAGGTGTTAAAAGATTTGGGTTTTATTTCTCATTGTCCTACTCTTACTGGATTGGTAATAAATTGATTTTCCCCAAGTTGAGTCTGTTTTGCCCATGACAGTACTTGCTGAGTAATCTCTCTCTGTCCTTATCTTGACCCACAAGCCTTTCATTATATTTTCTGTCCCCTGCCCAGATGAGAAGGGGAGTGATAGAGCAGCTCTGGTGGGCACCTGGTGTGTAGCCAAGGTCAACCCACTGTAAACCTTTAAGAGAGTCAACTCATTGTTCATTCTGGCTGTATCTTTAGCATATTTGGCAGTGCCTTTAGTGATCCCTAAGGGTGTCTACAAATGTGTGTCTAGAACCTACTGCGATATGTGTGGGTTCTTTAGACTCTGGCATGTATTTGATGAGGATGGAATTTCAGTCAGGTGGAGACCTCTCCTGACTCCATCATCTCCCAGGGAGCCTAAAAGCTGGAGCAAAAAGGCAGCACCAAGTTCTTATGTCATTATCTGAGCAGATGGTCTCTCTTCACAGAAATGCCTCCTAATTCCTACTGATCTTGGTAAGAGTTGGTAAATATTCGGTGTTACTGAAAATTACAGACAGAGATTTAGGACGCTAGCTCTAGTATCCCATCCATCTAAACCAAAAAATGTTGCCATGAAAAAGAAGTAACTTCTATCACCATCTGAACAAGATTCATTATAATGACTTCAAAGTGTAACGGTTTGGGTTCCCCATCCGCAATCTTACTGATATTTTCAGATTAGATGTTTCTAATTAAGATATCATCATCTTCTTTAGAAAAGTCTTTTTCACTTTGAGTTTAATTTGATTAGAATTACATTCTTGGGAAGATTTCTTAGGTGTTTAAAGAGCTCTGCTAGTGGTGCCACGTTCCAGTTCCGTTTCCTCAGCTCAACAGATGGCTGCGTACGATGTGCTGTGCACGTGAAATAGATCAAACACTGCACGTTGCATTGCCATCCTTTTGGAACTATAATGGTGCTGTTTCAAGCACTGCATCATACATCTTTTAGTATGGATATTTCAGTGAGGAATTTGTGTCCTTCTGCCTGGGGAAGGAGCCAGGGAGGGTGGCTGCGAGGATTCATGCTTGTGTGCCAGACACCCTCCTTTCCTGAGCTGGAAGAAATCCAGAAGACTCCAGTCCGACAGGCTGTGAAAACCACGTGAAGGAAAGTGTGGTGGGGTAACAGTTTCTTCATCAGTTCTTCCAGTTTAGGCTTTCCAGAAAAGTTATTGCAAGCAACTGCCTATAATCATTTGAGGGAAAACAGCTCTATGTCTTGGAAGAGTGGTTGAGACAGACTTCAAAGAAAGCTGGTAGCAGGATGATGCCCATAGCTTCCAGAGGACTGCCCATGAGTGGCAACTGTGAGTGTGGAGCTGCTGCCTTTTATTTAAACAAAAAGATAAAAAGTGCAGAGGGCTCTTCTCAGTCCCATCCTCTAGGAAAAAAAAACCCTCAAAGTAGCTGGTATGGTTTGAAACTCCAAAGTTTTTATTCTGTATGAATGACACACAAGTTAGGGAGGATGAGGGAAAAATTGTGGTTTATACTTGTGAATTTGCTTAGAATAGAAAACAGATTTCACACTTGGGATGAACTATGAAGATATTCGGGTCTCTTTAGAACACTGTCTTTGGATACGATGTCTGTGTGAAACTGTGTTAGAGCACCAGTATACAGACAATAAATGGGAGAATGGCAAGTGGTAAAATAAGTATGCCGTTACACTGAAGTTGCTACTAGATTATAGTTTCTGGAAATCCAGGGGATCTGAAAAAACCTCAAAATGGTAGAAGTGAGCTTGAACTAAATGCACAAAATGAAGCATGCCCTGGAATGTATAAAACCACCCCTCCCCTTCAAAAAGCCAAATCCTAGAAGTTTAAAATTCACTCAGGAAGCATAATAGAGCATCATTTAATATGAATAATAAATAACAACTTTCAGGTCTTGTCTTTAAGAATTACCTACAGCACAAAGCCCAAATTTATGCCTGCTTTCCCAACATGTGTTTCCAAACAGTAGTTTATGAGCTGAAGGAACAAGAGTGGAACAGAAGCCAACTCTTATTTTTGTTTTATTAGGTCTGGTTTATAGCCTAAAAAGTGTCTGAGTGAGGTGATGTAGCTGTTAAGGAGGTTGATACTCTGAAAGGAAAGATATTCAGATGGACAGAAAGTACCGTAATAGTAAAAAGTTTGTGTTTCACAGTCAAAAGTTCTGGTAGTAGACGGAAATGTCCTACCTGAGGTGCCTGACCCCTCAGATTGCTGTGCAGACAAATTACGTTTTCAGTGCTAAGCCTCTAATTCACATCCACATTAAATAACTGGAGGACATGGTATAAATTCACTGCCTGCTTATATTCAAATCCATGAAAGACAGGAGTCCCAGATGCCCCTTCCTCCTGTCGGCCAGGGTTCTGAGCGTAACATCGTGCGTCTTCCTGTGCTGTACCTGTCTGACAGCAAAGCTGAAGTGAGATAAAATGACTTTGCTTCCCTCCACCTCCTGGTGAGTCTGGTACGGTGGGTGGTGTTCAGAGCATATCAAACCCAGGCCTTGCAGGATTTGCCCTCCTAGAAGGTGTGGTAGCTGGTTGCATTCAGAAACCTAGACAAAGTCCGTGGTGCTGCACGTCTTCAGACAGCAGCTCAGGAGATGAGAAACATGAGCACCATGCCTTCCCCAGCCTGAGATCTTGGCATTTAGCCAGGGAGCACTCCAATCGATAGAATGGAGGGTGTTATGGACTCAGAGAATAATGGATTCTCCATTTATTCTGTTAAAAACAAGCTCCTTGGCTGCTGACATTTTCGTTGGTCTAGCAGGGAAACTCAAGAGCCAGTCAGCCCTTGGCCTAGAGGCTGGGGCTCTGCTGTTGCTCTTATGGCAGGGGGAAATGGGATGTGTCTTTGAACCTTCTGGGCTGAAGAGAGCACTGAATCCAGGTCTTCCCTCTCCAAAGTAGCCCAATATTGTGCAGCTGAGGAAAATGGGAACTTCTGTGCTGTGGCTGAAAAGAGAAGAGGAATTTCTTTCCTGTTTTTTGAAAAACCTGAGTTTCCTCTTTTAAGTATAGCAGAGGAACATGGGCAACTCCAGATCTGGGCACCTCTGTGAATCAGGATAAAATCCAGAGCCTGTCTTGAAGTTAATTTAAAACCATCCATCAAAGCTTTTCCTCTTACATTTGTCAGTACCTTGTCCCATCTGGCTCAGCAGCTGCCAGCTGGGGACCCTTCTTTGGCCGGCCACCTCCTTCCTCCACTTGCAAGGGATGTGCAGAGCTCTGCCTCAAAGCTGTGCAAAGCTCTCTGCACATGCCTCAGGTGCCTGCATGCTCACAGCAAAGCCCTTTGTAGAAACAGGTGTTTGACTTTGATCACAGAAGGTGAATTTGTTGGGACGGCTCACATCAGGGCCAATGCCTATGGTTTTGTAGGGCAAAGATATAGGTCATAACAGCTATATACAGCTAGAGATGGCTTGCTTTTTTTTTTTAATGCCTGTTTTGAAATAATTTCTGAAATTTATGTTGGTAAGATGGTATTTACTAATAAATAACAAGGCAGAACTGCAAGTATTTGCTGCAGGTCAAATTCTCACCTGATACAAATTTGTGTTGCTCAGTTAAAAGCAGTACGGCTGTGTCTATAATCAACACCTGAAAGATCTGGTTTGGAAACTTGGAAGGGGGAGAAACAGCTAGTCTGTTATTCGGAAAAAAAAAAAAAAGAAAAAAGAAAAAGAAAAAAAATGTGGGGAGAGAGGACTGTGCATAAAGTCTGTACAAAGCACTTCTATAGCATTTCTGTTCATTGGAAAAAGGAATTGAGAGCTGCAAGAAATTACTGAGACCTCCCATTTATCGCTGCAAATTATTCTACTCCTGGAAATCACAAAGTACTCTGGGAAAAAGGCATCAAAATATATTAGTGAAGTATATAGAGATGTAATGGGTCTTGATTAATTATGTAGTCAATTATATGAAAATGTTGCATTATTCATGTTCCTTAGATATGATTTGCCAAAAATATTCCCATATGGCACTGATATTTTGTAGTATATTGCTTTGGATGAGGATATGAAGTTCCCAGGTTAAGTTATTCACTGTTAATGAAAACACCACTCAGTATATACGGCTTGAAAATCCATTGTTAATTAACAGCATTCAATTCTTAATTGTCTTTTTACCATTTCAGTTGAAATAATTGACACAAAATACATTGTTAAACTGCTTAATCAATCATTGTAGAAAAATAGAGGTGTTTGATAGGGACATTCTAGTACAAAGTTTACGTGAAGCTTCCCCTTCGAAAGCTTTGGAGGCTTCTATTTTTTTTTTTTAAGCTTATGTTACAAAAATGAGATTTCATAAACTTTACAGTCCATACTACATTAATACCAAAGACAGTAAAATACAAGGGGAGAGAGAGAAAGAGACGAACACACACACCTTAAGCTTTAAGTGCCCTATTCACAAAAATATAGCTTACACATGCGCATGCCCCAGTGGCGGGAAGTCTATTTTTCTTTTGTGCTGAAGGACACAAAAAAGGTTTAATTAGGGCCCTGAGCTGCTGTTCTAATTAATACAAACTTTTGTTAAACTGCAGCAATGAATAATAGGGTGGCCCAGTAAATTACAAGAGCAAAAAGCAGGTTTGTCCTCAGAGGAATGCTTTGCTTTCAGCTCATGCACCTTTTGCTAGGACTGACACACGTGGGTGGCTCATCACTATTGATGCTGCGTCCCCTCTGCTCTAAGGCTTCTGTCTTCCAGTGGAGCTTGGGAGCCACCCTTCCTTCAAAAGGCTCAGTACCCACCATGGGTAGCCTTACAGGTAGGTTGTGATGAATGAACTGGAGCACTCGGCATCTGCTGATGCTGGGGCAGAAGAACAAGCTTTGAAAGGTCTGCAGCCAAACGAGTGTTATTTCGCAAAAGTTAAGCGTAAATAACCTTCACCGAGTTGGCAGAATCAACCAGCCTGGGTGGAGGCAACAAAAATCCATGTTCTGCACCATTTCTTACAGCATGCTGCTTTGCGAAAGCCTTCTAGGGAAAACGTTCAGAGCTGAAACAAAAACCTCTTTCCATCTTTCCATCCAGCCTCGTCTGCCAGTCCCTGGTGTGCAACCCTTTCCCCACACCCTGCTCTGCCCATTTCAGGATGAAGCACAGCTACAAGACCTGCAGAAACCCCACTGGTTAGCCACACACTGTGAAAACTAGCAAGGGGCAGTTGTTTCAGCAAAAAAATTGAAAATCGGTGTGAAATTAATGTGAAAGCTATATCACAGTGCAAAATTTCCACCTGCCCACTAAGTTTCTCCTGAGGTTATTATTTTTTTCTCTTCTATTTTTAATGTAAATGTCTCTGTACAAAAATGCTTCAGATTCTCTTCAGTGTATTCTTCCTTTCCGGAGTAGGCAGGTACAAAAAAACAAAATTAAGGCTGCAGCTTCTTCTCCTTTGCTGACAGAAATGCTGCTCTTGATGGGCCTGAGTGAAAGCCCACAGAAAGCAATGCTTTTTTTCAACAGGTAGTATTTTATGCACGCTGGGCCTGACTGAGTGGTCCTTAGCACTGGGCAATGCTGCGCTATGTGAGCAGCCTCTTAGGGAGCATGTCCATGTCACCGTGCTCCCCTACTCGCATGAGCGTTGCCGTGTAAGCAATGCAAATATCATTGCCCCATTAGCTTTAAAGTTGTCAAGTCGGAATGTACAGGATTTACACGGATTTACAGCAGCCAAGGAGCTAACCTAAGGTGTGGGAAGTTGTTAGGGAACCACTCTCCTGAGCACAGGTGGCAGGAACCGTGTGTTTAGCTGAGAAACCCTGTTGAAGCATATACCTAGGGATGTCGCACCATCCATGACCTTGCTGGACAGGCCAAGTACTGGTGCTGTCAACAAATGAATTTAATTGATTACGGCTTCAGATGAAATTCAACTGTTCCTTTCCCAGCGGAGTAGCTAAAATCTACTTGCTAAGGTGCAACATTCGTTTTTTCAATGGCTTGTGCTGTTTGTGTAGCAAACTACTCCACTGAAATCCCATGGTTTGGGTGGGGGGAAGGGAGAAGTTTCCCTAGATATTGCACATAAAGGATAATACCTCCACATGAAACATGCTCACTATATTAAGAGTATACAGTAAGTTCTGGTTTGCCGTGAGTTTGCCACAGCCTAAATTTTAGGTTGAACTGCCAAAAAGTAACCAGGAATGATTTGCCTTATTTGTAAACATTTTCACAGTATATCAGTAATTATATTACAATTTCTCTACCCTGCCCTCTCCCAGACTTATGGCTTTTTAGAGTCAGTGAAGCGATCTGTTAGGCAAACAGTGAGGTACTCTAAATAGCTGCCAGTCTGGTACACTGAAGAAAATGTCATGCACTAGAAGAGCCATAGATCTAGGGGAAAAAAATGATCATTATTACAGTCCAAATATTTGAAGAGAAATGCCTACTCGATGGGTAGTTAGTTTTTGCATCCCAATATTTCTAGAACTCTGTTTCTAAACCTACATTAATTACACATCTATGTACATTATTTAGAAGTTCTTTACTACAGTATTTTTGTACATGCGGTGTTTATTACTAAATGTAAAGAGAAAGTAATTACATAAGGCATATGTACAGTATAGTGTTGGATTGCAGATCCCTCTGCTCACCTTCATCTTAAAGCTGCAAGGCCCATTTCATAGAAGCTTGTCACTCAGTTTGCGAAACTGTCCTGAAATACATAAGGATTGGAGCCAAGGCCCCTTACTTTGATAAGCGTTAATTAGTCTTTCCTTTTAAGTCTCTTATACGTATTCCCATTACTTTTGGTATTTTTTTGTTGTTGATGTGAATAAACCTGGAGGTCTGAACTCAGAAAGATGCCGAGGAAGCCAGCAGTCATTACCAGAGTGGGGACTGAGATTCCACCATCGATAATGGGTATTGCAGCTTTAACCCATGCCTTTGCTTAGTCTGTAAATCTCTTGAGCTAAAATTGGGCAGGTAGCTATTTCGCATCTTAAGTATTTATTTTCCCAGAATCAAGAATAACAAGGAAGAAAAAAAAAAAAAAAAAAAAGACATGTTGGAGAAAGAAAAGGAGAGCAAAGAGGGAGAAGATAAAGGAGGTGGTGTGGCTCTTATGCCTCTTGTGGTTCTACACTTTGGATTCATTCTCCAAGTTGGCCACATCACCGTTTCTTTCATTTTGGTCGTCTTGGTTCTTTTCTTCCTCTTCAGTTTCCAGCTCAGCATGCTGGTCCAGCTTGCTGGAAACAGACCACGTCAGGGGCAGTTCTGCTCGGCTGGCCATCTCTGCCAGCTCTTTGGCACTGTGAACTGGTGTGTTGGTCTCATATGTTTCATGAAAACTGTTGTAGTCAACTTCATAAAATCCATCCTCCAGAGTGAGGACAGGGGTGAAACGGTAACCCCACAGGATCTCACTCGTAATGTATGAACTTCGAGCTTGGCAGGTCATTCCTGTAACAGAGAAGGAAGAAGTTCTGTAATAAGGACCCATGGTTTTCTCAAATCCTTACTTATTTATTCATGTAGGCAGAGAAGCATTTGCAAAAAGACACATGATAGAAAGGAAATAGGTTTTACATCGTATGAGGTTGACCTTAGAAAGCAATTTTACAATGTGTAACTTATTTGATGCCTTTTTTTTTCTGTTCATGTAAATAGTAAGTGGTGAGCCTGTGAACAAAGTTTAATATTTCTTTATTAAATGCAGTTCTTCTTCCTGCATTCTATCAATGAGTAACTCACTCTCTGATGAGTCTCAGATGGCTTATCGAGAGTGTACATGACTTGGATCGTGCAATCCATTGGTTCCACAGCATGTAATGAACCCATGCTGCCACATGCAGCACTTGCCCAGGCTGAAGAACTTACATAAAAGCTTTTCTCTGCTGGAGCTAACTCCTAAGCCTGTGATCCATGGGTTGACTTCATTCTTCTAAAGGCTGGAGCCACCTTTCGGTTATGCTGCTCTGAGGTTTTGGCTGGTGGCCAATGTACAAACCTCAGCAAAGCTCCTGAAGGACATTGTGACAGTGTGCGGTGTTGAATTCAGATTGCTGGGGCTAACTTTCTTACCTTCCCTTCACAGCTCTGCTGAATCTCACCCTGGGAGCTGTTATAGGGAGAAAAAAATCTGTAAGATACTACATGTTATTAAGAGGCATGGAGAGAGGTGGCTGTTCCAACCTCAAAGTACAGTCCGGGGTGTCCTTGGGGTGAAGAAACACCTGGCCATGGCAGGGACCTGTGACATGGAGAACCTGCCCCATCCAAGACAGATGACTCAGGGAAACACTACAATAAAATATTAATGCTCTGGAGCAGAAGGGGAAACCCACCTGACCAGGACAAAGTTCAGGAAAAGTGAATTTAAGCGATAAGAACATACTGCCAACAAAATGGGAGTACATGAATGAATCTGACAGTTTTCCTTTAACTGTTCGCACATTATTAACTATGTATTACTGAGGAAACTTCAGCTGAATGGTGTATGTTGAATACTTAGTAAATAAAGTTGCATAACCCCCAAACAAGCTGTTACAGATTGGTTCATCACAAGCAACTAAAAAAAATGTTTAATTTGGTGGGCACAAATGGCAGTCCATAGAAATGCACGTTGTTTCTCTGCACTGCTGTCGTCATATGAAGTCACATGGAGAGTCTCAGGAAGAGCAAACATTGCTAATTTAATGTCTTTGATCTTTTCCAGGGCTGTGAAAACCGCTCTAGATAATTCTGCCCTCGTTCTCCTGTGCCTCCTCTCCAAGCTCAGATAGCTTTCTTCTGACGGGTAAAAACTGCAGTTTCTTGGTACTTTGTCTTTTTTTCATGTGTAACATAATGTTCAGAAAGACATTTACTGGCTGTTACCACACTGTGGTACTTCAGCCCTTCTCCAGTGCTTCTTTCCACTTGCTGCATCACCTCAGACCCTGTGGAGGGGCGACTGCTGCCAGGGAAAGCTCTAGTGTGAGAACTGCTGCATTGTATCTACCTGTTGCAGCCTGGAAGAAACGAGACTGTGCTTCTGCTGGGCTTACTGACCTTAATTTCTCTTTCCTTACTCCTGACAGAAACACTGAAGCCTTCGCTCTTCTCAGGTCTGCAGGACAAACTGTGTTTGCATTTCAATTCTCAAGTAACTCACAAATGGAAATATGAAGATCTTACCATTTTTCTGCTAGTTTCACAGGTGAGATGGGTGGAGGGATGAAACCATACAACAAAAATCAATTCTTGTGAGACTTCCTGTGCTATTTTTAGTCTAAGGGAGATCTTCTTTCCCACAAAAAGACAGAGGTAGAGGAACATGGTGGCTCACAGTTATGAGAAACGCACTAATTGTGCAGCAGCTTCCCCAAAAGGTAATTTGGGGTTTTTTTGCAGTGTTCTTCTGGCTCTGCCCAGAAGACAGGATCTCCCTGCCCAGGAGGGAGGCATCCGCAGGCTGGGAGGTAGAGAGAAGTAGAGGTAGAGAGGTAGAGAGCAGCAACCAGTCTTGCCCTGCTGTCTCAGCAACCCCTCTGGGCTGGTGTCCTACCAGCTCTTTTGCTACTCCTTGGTGGCACACTGAGACCAGTGACCCCTGGATGGTTTTCCCCAAAGGGGTGTACCTTTCCTGAGACTTGTGTGTTTCTAATCCCTTTCTCTGGTGTTAAAATTTAACTTCAAAGTGAGTTTTCATTCTAAGGGCAATGAGATTAAATAAAATAAAAAACTGAAGAACTTTTGAAATATTATTAGCTTCCTGTGTTCAGACCAAGTACTCAGTGATCCTGCTGCTTTCATTGGAAAAATTCATTTTTCCAATGGGAAAGGGGAGGAGAGAGGAGGCAATTTTCTGTAGGAGTCAAGAAGATTAATTGAATTATGTTAGACTTACAGCTCATTAAAAACAAACCCTCATTTGAAATTTTGACCTCTCTCAGTTATAGTCTTCCATTCAACAATGATTTCATACCTGTTTCTTTTCCACAGCTAGACAAAATAGTTTCAGAGCGAGAATGACAGTTAGGCTTTTTCAAGCAAGTAAGTTGAAATAAAGAAAAAGACTATCTGGCGAGGAATGTGGGTAAGAGAGAGACTTTATTATGCTCTCTAAAGGTTTGAGAAAACTAATACAGAAAAAAACTTGTAAGTGGATCACAAAGTTTCCAGATTAAAATGTAGCACAGTTGTGGACACCCTTGAAGTGATTGACAGTGCGCCTGTGTGGCTCTGGAGGCAGAACAGAGAGATTTCTGCGGTTCTGCATGGTGCGGCTTTACCAGCCTCTGCCTGTGCTGCCTCAGAGGTTCCTTCAGCTCCACAGTCAGCAGAGCTTCTGGATTGTCTTTCCTGCATTTAAGCCCTTATTTTATACTATAATCTAATTTACACATTTCATTATACTTTATGCTTTTAATTGTCCTGTGAAAGCAAATGTGACTTTCATTATTTGCTGTAAGCTCTGAACATGCTCTTGATTGACAGGGGAGGTTGCATCTTGAGTGAGAGCATTTTAGGCTTTAGGTTTCCAAGTGTTGCATGATTTATTCAGTGATTGTGTGGTTTATATGTAGTCATAGATCTGTTACACAATGACTTTAAAAATGATCGTGGTTTGACATTTTGTCTAGTGTCTCATCTTAATTGGATCCCTTCAGGGCAGATGAGAGCTGGGGAACCTTTGGAGCTACTTAGCTCAGCATTAATTGGACTTTTTCAAAATAAGCCAGGAAATTCAGAGACCCAAATAATTAATTCTAAATTAATTAAAACTATAACTCGGAGGAACGATCTATTCGAGGAGTGTCAGATCCCAATGAAAACTGTGAGGCTGGACTCTCAGGACCTGCAGTGAGCGGCATGAAGTGAAGCCGGGGCAATGGGAGGTGATGGGAGGAGCATTCCCACTGGGCTGGGCAGCTGCCTGTCGCATCCCATCCCATCCCATCACATCCGGCAACAGTGTAGTGGGCTTGGACCTGGTAACCTTACTGCATGCTGTGTTTTACATGTGCCGTGAGCTGGTGGGACCTCTGATGGTTGCCCTTAACTGCTACCTCACTCCTTTAAACTCAAAGCATTTTTAATGAGCAGTAATGAGCCTTTGTATATGTTGCAGCTTTCTGTTAGATCTTAATGACAGCTTTTTGGTCTGTTTGTTTTATGTTTGCACAGGCTAGGGAATCACGACTGAACGCCGTGCAAATACTTGATTGCTGGGCAAGTTATCTAAGAAGTAAAATTAATCACTATTCTATTTCATTGCGGTTTTTTAAAGTTATGTTTACTGTTCACTTAGAGCTTTGTGGGCTGTAACCAGTGTCGTAAGAATTGCCACTTCTCTGTGAAAAACACACCACAGTGAATACTGTTCCTGTTGCTCCCTGAGTCCTGTTTCTGGGTCAGAACTGCTCCAGCAGAGTTCCAAGCTGAATTTTGGTCCTTGATATAATGGAGGAAGCAAACTAAACGATTTGGATTAAGTGAAGGACCCTTTTTTTGGGGTGGGGGATGGGGTGGAAGTCAATCTAACATGGCAACACTTTTATTGTTTTGCTTTCAAACAGGAACAAAAAGGGTCCTGCTGACAGTGCTGGGGTTAGGTCCACGTATTCAGCAATTAGATCAGGAGCCAGGTTGCTGTCTGCTTTGAATTTGACACACAGCTGTGCTCCTGCCACAAGGTGCTGTGGTGGGGATGCTGGGCATCTGCCCATGGGCAGCAGAGGGCTTGGTCACATCCATGACATTATGTCCTGTTTGCTTTAACAAGAAGGTGCTCTGCCTGCTGATAATGTGCCCTGTTCCTCTCCAGAGCACAGGTTGTGGTTGCTCCCTCTGCCTGACTGGGAACCTGAAGGCTATTTAAATTTTTTTGCAGCTAGAATGAAAAGTTTTATCAAGCTTAATATTTGCACAATGAAGTCTATGAAAATGACAGAATAATTCCCTTCAGCTGTTGCTGATAAATGGGTAAGGTTACAACCCCACCTTTGACTGATTAGAATTAATAGCCAAGTTGATGCCAGCTCCAGATTCATTACTCTTGAAAAGTTGCCCTGTGCACTTATTTTGAGGTAACAGTTTGCTCATGCTGTCTACTGCTATTTAGGCTTATGCTGTGCACTGCCTTACAGTGCTACAAGAGTTTGGTGTGGTGACCCAGAGTGACTTGATGCATTTCCTCACAGCGCACTAAATTTAAGATTTCATGGTAGCTTACACAATAATATGTTGTGTCATGCACTCTTACTATATATTATTTCACTTTGTGATAGGAGCCATCCAAACCAAAATACTATAAAAAAGTTAGGGGGAAAACAGTACTTCAGAATCATGGAATCAGATACATGTTTGGGCCAAAATACAGCGATTTTCAGCTCCGGATTAGGTTACTGCAGATTACACAGAAGGACAACCTCATTCAGCTTTTGTTTTACTTGGGGCCATCTTTATTGCAACAGGAGTTTTTATTTTCAGATTCTACTACTGTGATAAAAAAAAGACTGTAAACAAAATGAGAGGGACAAGAATTATAGCCCGTTACTGACTGCATCTTTTTGGCTGACAGCCATGATGTCAAGCTGTTTTTAAGGTTTGGCAATTTTCTGCCAGGACAGAAGAAGAAAGACTTTCTGCTGCAAAAATTGAATGGGATATTCCATAAGAATGACCAGTTTTCCATCAGTGTACGGGAAGTTTGCTTCACAGTTCAGTTTGGAGTAAGACCTCAGCAGCAGAGAACTGATATGTGCAAAGAAAACAGTGATGTCCCCATTTCTGGGGTGAGTTGAGTTACACTCGCATACAGGAGCACAGGATTTGGACTGAGGTCTCCAGCTGGGAGCTGAGATTTGCACGTGCACTGTGGTGCTCCTATTAAATTACTTTTACCCTGTCTTTATTCATGATTCCCTTTGCTGAAGTAGAGGTTTTGATTTAGTTTGTCGAAAGTTCATTTGCATGATAAGAACTTTTTTAAAACAAACCCAAACGCATAGGAAATTTGCTACCCCTCTAGATTAATTTCTACAGGCTCTGTGTCAACACTCATGATAAAACTAGTTTACTGTAGGCATTATGAAGGAGGGAGGTGCTGACCCATAGCGCTAGAGCTGACTTTTGCACCTTGCCTTAGGCAAGGGTGAGAAGATGAGAGAATTTTACTTAAGCACGGTGATAATGACACTAATATTGAGGTAATTAAATGAATGTGCACCAGTATGGTGCCCAAAAAAGCTACAGTGACTTTCTAGGTTTGTATCTGATCATAATGTATGTGTTCATGAAGTATCACCAAGCAGCGTCCTACAAGGCAGAGAGATGGTTTCTGCCCAGGTGACCTTTTGGTCTCAATACATTTGGTGCAAGACTTGTCAGTCTGCTATTTTTAGATGTTAAGGAGAATGAGAAAGCA
Organism: Thinocorus orbignyianus; assembly: GCA_013400375.1. Lineage (NCBI taxonomy): Eukaryota > Metazoa > Chordata > Aves > Ciconiiformes > Thinocoridae > Thinocorus > Thinocorus orbignyianus. Next base: position 2,110,188 of record VXBW01003162.1, on the reverse strand, counting down.
ATGTGTGCTATTAAAAACAAGCAAAAGGCTAGGAGTCAAGAATTCCTGATTGATATCATGGTTCTCCTGCAGACACTGTGTGGGCTTTGGCAAATTACCTAGCTTTGCTGGGTCTGTTTTATTGGTGTGCCACAAGGGACATGCTGAGATTTAAGGCAGTGCATGTGCTTGCAGTATATTCTTTTCCTCATCTATACTTTCACTGTCAAATTTGTACTAAACAATTCTCCCTGGTGTGAAAATGATTGCCTCAGAAAAGGACAGAAATTTAGAATAAAATTTCTGTAGTGCCACCAAATTATCGTCAGAAACATAAAAAAAAAAAAAAAAAGTCATGTTGTACCCTGAATTTGCCACTTTTTGTAAAACCCAAAGCATCAGTTGTCATTCCTGGAATATGTTGCAATATCATGCTCTGATAAGAAATCTCCCTACTTCCTTTTGTATTTATATGCATCTGAACAAGAAATTAATGGTTTATTTCAGTAAAAACCCAATAAATATGTATAACCTCTTTTTCAGAGCTAGCAATGGGAAATTCCCAGGGATTCTGATAATTTGATTCAGAACACACCTGGAAATCAGATGCCTATGTCATCCTAAGCAATGTCTAAAGCTCTTGAAAGGAATAAAAACTGGACAGGTTTTGCAAACACGTCTTCCCCATGTCTCAGCTACATTGCAGCATGGCTATTCCTGGCCCTGGTGCAGGGAGTGGGTATGTGAGTGGGAGAGGAAGGGGTTGGGGATAGATTTTTTTTTTCCCCATAAGAGTATAAGGAATTAATTTTTATCGCTTTTTTGTTTATTTTCTTTTTCCATTTTTAATGTTAAAACTGGTGCTTTTCCCCCCTGTAAATGGAGTAATTTGCTGTTTCTATTTTTATGTTTCTTACTTAATCAGTCCAAGGAGCTGATCGCTATATTTGAAATTTTATAGCTTTGATCTAATGCCATCTGTGAATTTTGATCAGAGGTCTTTGTGGTATCTGCTGTCTTGGTCTCGTAGCTGATGATAGGACCAGGAATGGGCTCCACATCAGAAAAGGCAAGTTGCCATCGAGTGGGCTGGAGCGGCTGGCCTGACCACTGCCACCAGTAATAAAATCACACCCGCTGTGGGAGAAGGTGTGTATTATTATCAGGTCACATTTACAGAAGAGGTGAAAATACATAGAAAACTGAGCTGGTGAGAAGCCTTAATGTCAAGTCAACGGTACTTTCTTACACTCCAAAATCTATTTCTTTCTAAACAAGATGAAAACAAATAGCAAGCATATAAAAAAAAAGGAACTGATACTAACCTAAATTCTTAAGAATTCTTAAGTTAAACAAAGTCTGACTTGGGTCAGTCAAAGCATTCTGTTTTCATTCAGACTCCTGCAAATATTATATATTGTATAATGCAGCATCTAAATCAGAAAAGGATGGCTGTGTTTTAGTATTTTTCAAAATATATTAAAAAAATGCAGGTTTTTTACCCCCTGTAGAAGATTTCAATGCCAGTGAAATGGTATTTTCCAATGGAAAAATACTGAGGTAGAAACGTCTGATTTCTTTGGTTAATATTTCTCCTATCCAATGTACTGCATTGAGCATTTTGTATCTAATTTCTTGCTTTCTACCACTGCAGTTAGATGTATTTTAGTCTAAGAAATGGTACATGCATAAGGCAGAAAAGCTTGTCTGATTCAATCTCAACTATGCTGCCACTTTTAGCTAACGGTATCATAGACATTCTCAATAAACAGCTTCTCAAAGAGACAGTACAATTACTATTCACCCAATATTTAACCTTCATTTAGCCTTATATTCAGGCCATGCCCAGCAAATCAAGCTGCCTGATGTACATGAATTTTAATCATTTTTTCAGCTGTGCTTTTTTAAATGGATGATGATTACATTTTTCTGTCAACTAAATCAGTGGAAATTTAATATATCAAATAAAGCAGTGTCTGACCAGAGAGAGAAGCTTGTTCCAGAATTGGCACTCAGAGTCCTTGCAAACAGGAGACTCAATTCGGTGGAGCTGGAACATGAAGTACCAGGATTTTGCATCCTATTCTGTGTTTGGCTGTTGGGATACATTTATAGATTCAGTGGTTTCTCAGACATCGAACCAGCACCACGCAAGTGTTTTATTTCTCCTATCAGAAGGATACAGGGGAATTGTGTTTTAATGAAGCTGCAGTACATAGTTATATCTTTGGTGGCTCTCCTTTCAAAATACGAAGTGCTGAGTAAACAGAGGACCTGTCCTGACCTTTTAAAAATACATTGCTATCGATCCATGGGTTTCCTCCTGAAATCTGGCCTGCAGATGGGATGGTCTCCTCTGGCGTGGTGCACAGGCAGCCTGCTCCTCAATTCCATGACAAACAGCCGGGAGCAGGCAGCAGAGGCACAGAGCTCCAGCTGAGCCGCCTGCTGCTGCCACACCAGAGAAGGGTCTTGGCAGGATATTTCTCTAAGCAGCGCAACTTGAACCCATCAGGGTAGAGGTGCAGCATGGAGCAGAGAGGATCCTCGGTGACACGGGGTGTGGAAAAGACTCCTGGCAGTACATTAAGGCTCATAGTCCTGCTTATCTTTTTGCATCTATCCATGTCTCTTACTGGGTTGCTTCCATAACAGGCAGGATGACCAGTCAGCAAGAACCACAGCCTTTGCATGAGTTCCTGTTGGCTTCCTACTACTTTTCCACAGTCATAAGCAACATCTTTAATTCTTATACCAGAAAACCTCAGGAAATACAGAGTTTACACAAATATTCCAGTTTGGTTAGCTCAGCACTTGAAAGCTCTTTGGGTTTAATATGTTTTATGGTCTCACTCCAGCCACTAGATTCCCTGCTACTTAGGAAAAACATTTTATAAAAACACCAGGAGAGAAGAGGACAGAAGGTTTATGACAGCACACGACACAGTCAGCTGCATGCTGGTGTGAAGGGATGCTGTGCCATATCTGTCTTCCTGCAGCATAATCTCAGGCTGAGGGGAGCTAAAGGGAGTCCCTTTTCCTCCACGGTCTCCGAGTCCCCTGCCCCTTCCTTCACCATTTATGAACGTGTGGAGGGCCATGGAAAATCTAGCTTTGGATAACAGAAGGTTGAAGAAGGAGCTGCCTGAGCTGCTACATTACTCATTTTGGGGAAGAAAGCAGTAGAAAAGATCCTGTTCTTCTCTGTTCTGCATAAACCCAAAGGATAGATGAGATCAGCACCTCAGAAGCAGGTTTCTCTCTCCACTCCTTGCTGGGGAGGCAGAAGATGGGAAAGGGACAAATATAAATCATGACTAGGAAATAAAGAAAAGAAACATGAATCCTCTAACACTTCTAAGCTTCATGGTTTGATAAAACTCTATGTCTTTTTGAAAACTCCAACTTTGATGTGGAGTTTTGATGTAAGCTACTGCATCTCCAAAATGTTCAGGCTAACATTGCAAGATGCAAACACTTGATCACACCTGCAGCTATCCTCCCAGGGCAATGCCCAGGGACGGCATTAGTAGAGCTGGAAGTCCTGAAGGTTGCCTGCTTTGCTGAGAATATGGACTCTCAATGCATTTGGCCTTGGAAAGGGGTAGAAGCATTGTTTATGTGAGAGGTCTTCTAAGATGGCCAATCTTTTCTGGGAAAATATAGCTGATGGCTATATTGGCTCTATGCTACGTAATGTGTAGCATATGCAACTCTCTTAACGAACATGTACTACACAGCAGTAACTGGGATTGAGACTAGAACAAGAAATGTTTGGGCATTGCTGAGATCACACATTAGCATTAAAGCCAAGGGATGGCTGGGGGAAAACTCCCTTTAGTTGAAATAATGCTTGCTGCGAAAGGAGCATTTTCTGTAACGGCTTGTACCTGCTGCACTCTTGTGTTGTTGTGACTGTGAGATAGACGTTTAATTAAAATATATGTGTGATCTATTTCCCCGCTTGCTGTGCAGACTTCTTAAACACGTAATTTGAGTCTGCATGTTTGGATGGCTTTTGTTTCTCTTCTTAAAATGCTGCTTACAAAGAGAACAGAACATCCAAGGTTTGCTCTATCCTGAACTTTACTGACTTAGAGCTTGTTATAAAAATGTCACATTTTAAGCTGGAAATGTTTGTGAACCCAAGATTAAAGACAAAACAGTGTGAACACACAGCTTGGTGTGCTGCAAAATTCAGGAAATAAGGAAGATCACTAGCTTTTTGACAACAAAATCTGTGAATCGCCCACAAAGTATTCTGGAGGTTGTTTCTAGGTTTGTGGCTAAAGGCATTGCTGAAGCCTGGTTTAGCTGTTGTGAAATCGGAGGAGGAGATGAAAGAGAGTTCAGGATAAAGCACTTATTTCTGCCAGGCAGATGCTGGTGAGAAGTGGTGTTTAGAATTGCAACATAAATAAAGAGAAATTATGTTCTATCTAAAATCACTTGGATCCTCGGTAGGCAAGAAAACATTTCAGTGAGGTTGCCTGGGCAGTTTCATAACAGTGTATCCTTTTAGGTGGGCTGGAAAACGAGCTGAACGTGGGTAGGTGGTACTTGCTTTTAGAAGAGACAACTTGAAGAAATCAGTTTTTCTAAAGATATCTTAGTTTCAGAGATGGTATTTTTGATTTATATTTCACCCAAAAGAATACCAAGAGGACTGGTGTAGAGGTGCTCCATGGTTTTCAGAAGAAAGCTCTGAATCCTGACAGCAACACTGAAACTGTCATAGCTACCATGTGAGAAGGGCAGCTGTTGTCACGTCAGTCTACAAAAAGCAGCTGGGCATAAAGATTTGTGAGAGCTGGATTGGTTCAGCTCTGTAGCACTGGCTAATAATGACACAGCTTCTTTCTAGTTCTTTAAGCAAGCAAACAAGAAACTAGCTCTTTCTCTGGGCATTTGGATGAAGGTCAGCTCCTTGAAAGCGTTGCCCTTTGGTAGTGGTGTTTGGACCTGTGTTTAATTCAGCTGGCAACTCTTTCTCTCTTCTCTCTGGTGGTTTAGGTGTGGACCTGCCTCTAGCCCTATTCCTGCTCCTATGACCTGTTGACAGTGTAGCTCTTGGCAGGTGCAGAAATTTTGCTCAGATAGATTGAAGTTAGTCCCTGGTTTTCACAGAATCATAGAATAGTTTGGGTTAGGAGAGACTTTTAAAGATCACCTAGTCCAACCCCCCCTGCAATGAGCAGGGACATCTTCAATGAGATCAGGTTGCTCAGAGCCCTGTTGAACTTGACCTTGAATGTTTCCAGGGATGGGATATCTACCCCCTCTTGGGGGAACTTGTGTTGGTGTTTCACTGCTCTCAATGTAAAAAGTGTCTTTCTCATATCTAGTCTAAATCTACCCTGGTTTATTTTAAAACCATTACCCCTAGCTCTGTTGCAAAAGGTCCTGCTAAAAAGTTTGTCCTCAGCTTTCCTGTAGGCCCCTCTATAAGTATTGGAAGGCTGCAATAAGGTCTCCTGGTGCCTTGTCTGCTCCAGGCTCAAAAACATGAACACTCTCAGCCTGTTCTCATAGGAGAGGTGCTCCAGCCATCTGACCAATTTTGTGGCCCTCTTCTGGACCTGCTCCAACAGGTCCATGTCTTTCCTGTACTGAGGGCTCCAGAGCTGGACACTGTACTCCAGGTGGGGTCTCACTGGAGACCAGTTTTACAGCTTTTCAGTGTAGGAGCTGAAGGTGCTCAGTGTTGTGGTCCTGTCTGAAGGATGCCCATACTCTACATGGTCCAGAGCTAACTTACCTTCTCTGGGAGGAAGAGGAGGAGGAATAACAGGGCTAGTTTTGCTAGTATTTGAAATAACGGATTTGGATATTAGACCTCATATCCTTTCATCTTCTTAATGGGAGAGAGGGTAGGTAACTGATTATTTAGTGTGATTGGTAAACTCCTGTATAAAAATCTTTTTAAGGGAGACTGTTAAACACAGAAAGCTTAAAAATTCACCTGTCATAACAATAATCTGTAATTAAAGTTTAAATTACGTTTATTGAGTCAGCTATTGTTATATTTATCATAACAAAAGAACCAGACAATCACTGACTTCATGCAGCTCTGATTTTTGATGAACTTTTGCAGGCCTTCTAGCAGTTATGCAAAGAAAATCATCTGTGCTGTTAAAATCCTCCCACGGAATAGCAAGTGGGTTTTGAATTTTTTTCAAAGACTTATTAGGTTGATGCTTTCAGGTTAATAATTTTGGCTATCTGACAACTTAGCAGCGTATTTTTGAAATGCAGGACTGAGCAAAACTGGCTGCCTCAGGGAATAAGATGCAAAATCTTTCCCTTCTGAAACACTATTTAATATTCAAGTTACGTCAAAATTTGTATCCATATTTTAGCTGCTTGGCATCCTGTCTGATAATAGGTGCTATTAATATACCTGCTAGTAGATCAATAGAAAAAATTAATACTTCATTTGGTTTTAATTGACTTCTACTTGAGATGGTGAGGAAGAAGCTGATTCTGATCTCCAATTACTACCTAGTGTTTAGCAACGAGTCCAATAAAGGAGAGTAGCAGCAGTAGTGTTGGGATTTTAGGAAAGCTTCAGTACTACTCTCCTGATATTTCTATTCTGGGAAAAAATAGGAACGACACACTTCAAGATCTAGGATTTTCAGTCTAGCACTTTCCTCAATGCCTGAATTCATTTAAAAGGGGGGAAAAAAAGAAGCAAAACAACCCAGTAAAAAATTATTTTACCCTATTCCTTGTTCATGGGTTGTAAATATTTAAACTGTCTGTTTCTGGGAGGAGCACAGACAAATCAATCCATGAGAACACGCTCTGTCTGCTTTTGTCATGAATATTCCCAACTGGTGATGGAGCACAGAAATTCTGAGTTTCTTTGACACGTGAACCTCATCCATGGAAGCAACAAAGTGATCAGGACTTTTTTGGACCTCAAAATTCTCCTTAGTTTAACAACAGTTATCTCAGGCAGTGAGAAATATTAATTGTTTTGGTAAGGACAAAATAATGGGCTTGAAAAGATGTGTCTATGCGTGTGGAAAGTTGTCTGAGGAAACAAGGAAAAGAGGGTGCTCAGGCTCAAAATTGTGCTGTTCCCAGAGGAGAGGTACCTAAGATAATGCAGAGGAGTCTGAAATGAAAAGACCAGGGTTTTGAAGGAAGTGGCATCTTGTATAAAGGCCTACATAGTGCTTGTTTCTTCTGAGTAATTAATTTCAGTTCAACACTGAGGATGGGATTGGGATTCAGCAAAGATCCCAATTTTTTTTTCTCCTGGAACAATGATCCCAAAGCACTTGTTTGGCAAAGGAGTGTTCTGTTTCAGGGAGGATACACAGGGCATGAGCTGTTCCAGTCTTCCCTGACTGTGAGCTCGAGTGCTTTCAGCTTTACTGCTGTGAGCTGATTCATTCCTCTGTATCAGTCATGAGGTGGCACTCTTCTACCAGAAGAGAAAGCTTACAAAGATTTTGAAGCCTGCATCTATATAAACCAAGAAAAACGAAGCAATGCCAGGAAAATATTGTTAAGAGATTATTGCAAAAGCAGCTTTTGAAATGTCTGGGTGGGCAGACAGATGAGATGCCACCAGGATGCTGTGTGCTTATGGCAGGAGTGTAGTATTTAAAGGAGATACCATCCTGAAATCTCTTTGAGCTAGAGGTTAGCAGCTTACTTGATTTTCTTCTGACCCCCATAAAGATTTGAGGCGTTTCTGTACACCAGCTGCAGACTGTATTCTTCTCCATGACAAGGGCAATTACACAGTCTTTTTCTTGCAGCTTTTATTACTGCTGCCAGACCACTGCTAATTTGGAACGCTTCATTGGTATATGCTTTGTACAACGAGCACTTGGCTAAAACTGGACATCCCGCACTCTGACAATATCTTGCCTTTCAGAGAGCAACCTAGACCCAGGCACCCGGCTTCAGAGGTAAACAGGGGAAAAAATCCCAAACCCAGGCATTGCTGGCTAAAGAGATCTGTCTCTAGCACTGCATATGAGTGTTTAGCATGAGGTTTTAAAAAATGTATGCCATAGCAAATGGAAAGCACAGCACCAGATTCTAGTCTCAGTCAGCAGCAGTTCAAACCAGGAGCATCTTCTATGAGAATATAGCTATTCTGACTGTGGACCTGACTCAGATCTCCACAGTTTTACACCTCCGTGGGATCCTTGCTAAATCCCAAGCAAACTAGCAGATGTCTGCTTGTGAGGCAGCATCCTCTGGCTCCTGCTGTGCTCCCAAGGCATGCTTAACCACCAGGATGGGAAAGAGAAATAAAATTGGGCATGGTCTCTGTGAAAGCTTGCTGATCCCTTCTCCCCTTAATGCTTGCACAGAACTAAACTTGGATAGTAGGGGAGCTCAGGAAAGACTTTAAATCTAACTGTACTTCCTTCAAACAGTGTTAATCACAATGCCTGGGAGAAATAATTTTGGAGTCAAGACAGGCTGGAGAAGCAGAGGTGAGTTTGGGAGCAGTTCAAGAATGCACCAGAAGAATGCCAAATCCAACCAGCTCTGTGCCATGCAGTGAGCCCTTCTCTTCCCACCACGACGTAAGTTTTCCCTGACTTCCAAATGAAATACACTGCTGCTGCCTTCACTTCATACTTACTCCAGACAGAGATTTCTTTTTTTTTTTAACCAGAAAGATAAAGGAAGCAAAAACCGCACAAGGTACTCGATTATCTAACTAAACCTAGGAGGTGCTCCTGGGACAGGTGACAGATTGATAGGGCCACCTTGGATTCTTCCAATTGTTTCTCCTCCAGCTGAGGATCTGGGCCCTGAAATAAATATTCATCACCCCACCTCCCCAAGTCTGAACTCTTGCCTGGCTAATCTGAGATCAGTGTGAACAGAGCTGTCTCAGAGAATGAAGAGTTTCTTTTTAATCATACATTTCTAAAGAAAAAACTTATCCCCAACCTAGATGTGAGCACTGGAAATGAATTAAAAAAAAAATATACCTGCACCCCAAAAAGCCCAAACCCTGACGTTATACATCGCTTTAAGAAGCAGCTAAAACTGGCATGTGCTGGGTCCTATGGGCATAGAGCATTAGCTGCGACTCATTTGCTACAACTCAGATTATTTCTTTCTTGTGTTTCCTATCAAATTTTAAATTACGTGTTATTCTGATTTTGCTGGAAATGGAGATCAATGCAAATACAACAATACAACTGCAAAATGTATTATGCCAATAATTTTGCATCAGAATCTAGCAGCTCAGCAGGGAACGAATTACTGGGGCTCAGGAATGATAGTACTAGTAATGTTTGGCTCTTACTTCCCATTACCTTTTATCTGAAAGTCTCAAAGGAAGGGAAATATTATATTTTTGTTTTATCAATGGGGAAAATGAGGCAGAGACCCGTGACTTGTCCTGAGGCCCTATTGAAGATGTGTAATAAAAAATGCTACTGTGGTGAGGATACATACATTTTGATAGTCATTTGGGGGGTATGCTGGCTATCTGCTGTCCTCTGATGTGAGCTAGGAGGAATTTTTGGCCTAAAGCACTGATGCAGTTTCATGCAGAGCTAATGTTTTGGAACAGCATTTTTTTTTCAGATCCTGTTATTTTGACATGAGGCAAGATTCTACTTGTTACCAGGGTCTCACCAGAGCTCGAAATCTTACCTAAGATCATTTTCCTCCTTTGCTTTAAGGAGAACAGAGTATGGATGACAAAACTAGAGAGCTTGTTTTGGGAACAGAAGGCGGATGACATGGGTCATGTTATGGAATGTGAATGTGTTTTCCTGGAGTCACAATTGTGCTTCCTCAGCTTTTTCCTGTTCTCTGCACAGTGGAACTCTCCCCTTCTTTTAATCGCAAATGAAAAATTTCTGCTTTCATAATAATGGAGATTTTGCCTGTGGGTGCTGTGATAACATGAGGCTGTGGCACGTGCACACACAGATAGGCAGAGATGTACAGAGATACTGAGGTCAGTGATTTTGCGGTTCTCCTATACCCGAAATAGCAAATCCTCGATGTGTGAGCCTTGGAAATCCTCAGTCTCTTGAAATGCTTAATGAGATATGTTGATTATCATAAATTGAAAATTATTTCTGTCGTATGAGGGGAGGAGAAGAGAATTTAACTGTCAGCAGTGAGAAGACAATTAACAGACTTCAGAGAGGCACTGGGACAGTTAAGACATTTTTACAAGAAAATAACTGGGAAATGATGGATAGAGGAGGGTATTATAAGCATATTGTTAACCTGAACAAATCACCGCAAAATATTGTGGTATGATGGGATTAAATCAGCCAACACAGTGAACAAAGCTCTGTTGCACCATCACAGCACAGAAATGTTTGGGGTTTACAGTTTTGGAAATGTTTAATGGCATTTCTTCCCTCTCCCCTCACACAAAAACATTTGTAGTGCAGAAAGCTTCACTTGATTTCTAATTTGGGAAAATGCTGTACCAAAAACTCATAATTCTTTTTCTACACAGTTTACCAGGGTAGCATTACACATTTTGGCTGCAAGAAAACTCGTTAATACATGACAGCTCTTTCAGCCTGTTGGCAGTATACAGTGGAGCCATCAGTCTTGTAAATGTTCCCATAACCATTGAAAAGTTGAAATAATTTGGAACTGTGGCTTAACACGTTATTAATCACAGAGCAAAGGGTTTGCTCTGGTTTCATCAGGCATACTAACATAAAAAAACCCTATAACCCTCTCAGATGTCAGCACAGGGATAAAAGTGCAGCTAATCATATGCTGCTCCCATGACTGAATACAGGTGTCAAGCTCAGTATTTTAGGGAGCATTCCTCAAAATTTGGTCAAGTATGACAACTTTCATTTATCAGATCCCTTTGTGAACTTGGCCAGGTTGTTTGTGTGTCGATGTGTGTGTATGTCTGCGAAAGAAGGAGAAACCTATTAATATTTTGTTCATCTTCCTGGCTGACAGTGAAAAAGGGAAATATGATATTTTCCCCTTGTGAACCGACTGCTCTAGCTGTAATCTGTGCCTTTTGGGCTAACCAGTGATCCCATTTCTACAGGATATCAACTAACCAACCAGTATGTCCAAAGCCAATGGCAAGATGATGGCCCAGTCCAAGCTTCACAAAAGTCGAAAGTATCTTCTGGTTGCATCTCTTGTCTTTTGGAAGTGAACGGTTTAAGTCTGGATGGGAGTGGGCTGCAGAAGTCTCTATAGGAATGGGGTTACTTTTCAGGATCCCTTACTTTTGGGGAAGTTCTCCAGTTTTTTGTCTGAGTGCTGATTCATACTAATGTTTTTGAATCCAAGTGTGGGAATACAAATGGAGTTTCAACAAAAGAGCTCATCCAAAGGAAACCAGCCGAAGGTAATGAGGATGTCATGACTTGGGTTATTAATATCTAAAAGGTATAATTCAGATTCATGAACTCTGCAATACCTAGCAACAATATCACAGCAGCTTTCCATAGATACAGTTCCACATTCAAGCCAGATCAGGCTGGTCTGCTGCTGTTTGGGTTATTACTGTACCTTGAACTAAATTTCTGTGAACAAATATCTCAAAAGAAAGAGAGCAATCAGAGCCCTGACACTGCAAAACTCCTGAATAATGCTGTAGCTTGCGGCTCGGCTCCTAACAGGAGAAAGATAGAGATTAAGATGGCAGCTGCAGAAGAAAATTCACTTTGCAGCCTTTTTACACTGTCATATTTAAGAGAGAAGGCTACAAGTATAATTGATGAGGTATGATGCTTTAGAGGAGGATAGTTTGGATTTGCAAGAAGGTTTAAATGTTTTGTTTTCCCACAAGAGCTTCCATCTCCCTTTGTAAGCTAATTTTAAAAGTTAATGGACAAGATCCTTCCATGTGCTAATACATTGTACTGCTTCAGTGGTGTGAAAGAGCACTAAAGCAGCCTCCTTCTGTTGCTGAAGGTTTTCTCTTATACCAGGCAGAAGGGATTTTCCATAAGCCCCGACACGTCTGAAGCAAAAGCTTCTGGGAAAGAAGCAGGGTGGGAGAAGTAAGTAACTGTACACTCCAATTTTGAGTGACGGCTGCCTTGGGGCTGTAGGCTGACAGCAAAAGTAATTCTACAAGCTACTGATAGAACAAATAGACCCAAGACTAGAAGAGCACTGAAAGACTCTGAGAGGTGTTTTGCCTTACCATGGCTCCTCCACACAATCAGTTGATGTGGGTCTGTGCCACTTTGGACTGTGCACTTGGAAGAAGGCTTGAAAAACTGTCAGAGTGAAATGATCCCCTGCAACTCACTTTCTCAAGCGTGTCTCATGAAAGAACCAGTTCCCTTTTTTTGGTTTTGCATGAGTAACACCTACTGGCACACGGCTGCAGTTGGTGCATGCTGTGCTGAGCTAGGCACCCACTGCTCTGAGACCTGAGGGGGATGCTGATCTGGCAGGGCACTGACACATCTACTGTGCAGTCAAAGGGGAAACTAAACTAAAGGTTAGAGCCTTGGCTTGTAGCATCTACCCAAATCCTTCACTGCACCCACTTACTAACTCCATGCTTACACGATCTGAACAAGGGGGATTGAAAAGTTTGTGTAGATATCCTGAAATGCCACAGGATTTGGGGGCAATGATGTCAATTAAACTAGCACCAACTGTGATAACATTTTCTAGAAAGAGGAGGAGGCTGGCAGGGAGCAGTAACAACTTTAGCTGGCCAGTTTTAATCTCCTTTTTTATGTCAGTCTGACTCCAAGCCAGGGAGAGACACTGAAGGGGAGACTGACTGTGTGCAGTGAGGCCCAAGCCCTGCTCTCTGTTTGTGTCACACTTTTGATGAGAATGCAAACCCACAGTAAGCCAACATGAACGAGGAGTCTATAAAAGGAAACAGAAGTGAATAGGCAATCAGACTGGTCACTGTTACAACTCAGTGCCATCATATAGAAATAGTTTAGGTTTTCTCCAGCTTAATTTTGTCATCATCCAAGAGTTTAGACAGGCTTCCTGCTCTTCCAATTCAGACTAGGTGTTTTCCACACAAGAGGTTCAGGTTATTATTGCTGTTTTTCAGTTGACAGAATGATACCATTGGAAGTAGTCTGAAACTAAAGATGTGGACAGATGTTAAGCTCAGCTGATGATTCTCCTTCATTTGAGGTAAATGGACTGACTTGGTCTTTTTTCATCTCCTACCTGGACAATTCAATGCAATTTAGCAGGGTGTAAAACCTTTTGTCCAATCCATGCTGTATGCCAAAGGGCTTCCAGAGGCACATCTCACCTGTCATTTAATCTCTATAGCAAGAATAAGAATCTTGTGCTTATTTTCAAGGTGTTCATTACTTGAGACCACAATAACTGTGGATTTTTTCTATCTTGGATAAGGATGGTCAAAGCAGAACTTTTTTGTTTTCACAGAGGCTAGAGACTGAAGAATAAACTCCAATGACTAAAGCTTAGTAAAATGCCAGACAGGCATTTTTCACCTTGTCTTTTTAATACAAACATGGAATAGCATGGATCAAACATAAAAAAGAATCAGTCATCACATCTGACACATTTCTCCTGATGCAAGGAGGCTATGTACCACTTCTGATACATTTAAGTCATGTTGCATAAAGTCTTTAGATACTGCAGCATGAGGGATCTGTCTGAGAATGGGACAAAAAGGAGCTCCCTGGGTAGAGAGTAATGAGACCATCAGGGAACACTTCTTCCTGGGAAAAGTGTTACTTACAAAAGGAATCATGGTTTTGGGGACAGTCGGGAAGGGGCGGTGGGAAAAGACACAGCATTGAGAAATCTGAAGTACTGAATTACAGCTTGAGTGGTCAAGAGCATCTTTGCTTTTTCCCCAGACAAGATGGGACAAGACAAAAGGGCAGGTCTGAATTTTACTTTTTTTTGTTCCTATTGTGCCAAATGTGAGAAAGCAGGGGGTCAGTCAGCTGGGCCACCCATGAGCAGGGTGGATGGCTCAGTGGGGGAAGCCCTCAGTGATCATGGCTGTCTAACCCGGTAGGGTGGAGGGCTGATTCTTTGTTTTGTATTAGGCTTTGATAGTCTAGAGGGGACAAAATCTCTAGACTAACCCAAAGACTGCTGCTGAGCCACTCCCATACTGCACTTCCCTGAAGGACTGCAATGCAGGAGCAGCACAGATAGCATCCAGGCTAAGCAAAAATGCTGTGTGATGGAAAACTGAAGCTGTAGAAAAGTGGCTGGTGTAGGAGCAGACATACCCCTTCTGCCTGTTAGGCTAGCACAGCTTCATATGTAACAGAGAACTTGAGAAAGACATTTTAATTCCAGAAAATGTTAGTCCTAAATCTCACTGTTTTATGGCAATTTGGAGAGGCATAACAACTTGTAGGTTCTTAGCACCAGAACACAACATAGAATGTCAATAGCAACAGCTGGAGAAATTTTGAACTGTGCACATCAACATGAACTACAAGAGAAGAGTTTCCCATGTTCAGGAAGGATGTGCATGCATTTTCTGTGTCCTGAGCCGCTCTGGTGTTGGTAGTGCTCCTACTACTGGTTGTACAATTCAGCATTTTGAGGTCACCAGCTCAGGTAAACCTGAGTTGAATGTAAATTTGGCCCATCCATGGCAGATGTGCATTAAGGAGAGAGCAGTGGGGAAGATGAGAAAACTTTCTTTACATTTTTGTTTTGTCTATTCTTTTCTCTTTTTCTCTTTGTCAGAGAATGACAGGTGCCTGTGTGTTGAACTGACACACCATCAGGTATAATCTTAAGATGAATGAAGGCTGTAATTTGATTAAGGGGCTCTGGCAGGTTTCGAAACAACGGCAGTGTTTTAAGATTGAACAGGGAGGGTTTCATTCATAAATAGTGTAGGTGCTGCATACTACAGTTTTCATAGACCTTTCCTACTGTAGCAGCTGGAACTTCCCTCTGTCTACTCATCCTGCTGAATTCAGAGGGACTGAATAGAGTTGAAAGATCTTGTGAAAGGGGCAGCTAATGAAGTGAAACTTCAGGGAGGCTGAATTTGGCAATGAAGACCTGCAGTGATCTGACAGCTGCTGAGAGGTCTGTAAGGAAAAAAAAAGCTGAAACTCTCACAAAACACAGAATTGGTTTGAGATTAATTTCTCAGCTCTCAGTTCAGATCAGTGTCACAAAATTAATAAACTGGTGTCACTTGACAAAGTCCGTACTTACACGTGGGGGCTGGTATAAAACTAGCTCAAACTCAGTGAAGTTGATTAAAATCCACAATGCTGTCAGTGCAGATACAAAGCTTGAAGTGAAAAGCTGTGGGTCAGAATTGAAAAGATTTTTTTTTTTCACTTGCGCTTTCTCAGAAAGTAGTTCAACATTTTTCTCCTGTGTCCCGTATAAGGGCCGTAGCGGTGGGGTGGGAATCAGTCATGTGGGTCAGACCTAACTGCACTTAGTTTAACTGGATCAGCTTCACTTGGACTCTTTTGCAGAGAGGTAGATGGGATGGCCTAATGGAGCCTCCAGGAGAGGGCTGGGTTTGTAAGCTGCCCTTCATCTTTTATGTTTTGGCTGGAAGACTTTGGATGTAAGCAAGCTAGTTAAAATAACCGAGCATTTTTCTGTTTTTCCAGCACCATGCACCCAGAGTTAGATCACTGGGCTGATACTGGGGCATAGGCTTCACTTCTTTGGAATGGGCCTAAACATTGTCATAAATAAAGGTGTCTCCTGGCCTCAGAGAGAAGGAAGACCTAATCTTCTGCTAGAAGGAAGGGAATCTCTTTTTCATTCCTGAGAGTCTACTTCAGTAGCACCCACGCACTGTTCCTTGTATTGGAAACTTAATAACTTCACTTGAAAATCATGCCTTTTTGATGGCAGTGGAAATAACATGACTTTTAAACAAGTAGAGGAGACTGTTATTGAAGTCGAGCCAGTTAAGTGGGAGTCAGATGATTAAGGTAGATATGATGTAGGAGGGAAGAAATACTATCATTTGGAAAAAAATATTGTATTTTGAACAGGTTTAATGTTCTCTTCCAGGAAAGTGAGGTTGTTGTTATTAAATGCATTAACAACATTAGATGCAGGACTTGATTTTCTGTTGATGTGCCTGCTCTGTAATTGTTCACATCTGTGCAAATTGCCTATAAAATGAGTCTAAGTCGTTACAGAGTTGTACAGTTGAAGTCTAGCGTGTGCTTACTTTTTCAGATGTATAAATGAAGAGGCAGAGGGTGAGGTAAGAGGGAATTTTGGTCTTACATGGGTCATGCTGGTGTCTACCTGTCAATCTGTATTGCAGCAGCATGGGGATCTATTTTCTCATCTGTCCATCTGTTTCAATCTTGCTGGCCTGACCTGAGTCCTAGCACAAGGTTGTGCAATGATGTTCAGGAGGACAATGCTGCTACAGCACGGATAACTCGTCCCTTCCAGGGCTTTGAGTCATGTGGGGGCCTCAAACTGACCGCTGAGGCTGCAGCCCAGCAGCCTTAGAGAGGCTGTTGCACTGCTGCATGCAAACAGGTCCTTAACTTATGCCTTGGCTTAAAGCATGTGCTCAGCACCTTGACATGTAGCGGCACCCAAAGCTGGCGCCACTGCAGGCAGTCAAGTACCCTGAAAGCAGCCGCAGGGCAAAGGCAGAAGGGCTGGGCAAGCAGGGGGTTTGCATGTGAGCTGGGCACCAGCTCATGCTGAAAGGTCTAATCTTTTTCTGAAGCAGGTTTCACCTCTGAGGTTTCAGACCTTCTGCTCCTTTCTTTGCCACCCACTGAAGATGTCCTGCTTTTGAGGAGTATGGCTTCTTCACTGGGCCTGTTCCCAGTTTCTCTGTGTGGGACCAACCCAAAGCCAAATGAGGCCAAAGGACTTGGATCTGAACATTTCCCCTCCCCATCCTCCCATTTTATTTCAATGTGGAAACAAAGAGCATTGTGCCCTATTTGGGAGTTCAAATTTAGAGCTTGAAGTGTTCATATTTAAGCTTGAAGTATTGCTCACAGGGCACCTTTTTTCTTTCTAATTAAATGGTCTTGCATCAATTACTCTAGCATGAGAAAGGTGGGAGGAAGTTGAAAACCTGCACTGAAAACCTAACAAGTACAGCAACTGAGGTAGACTTAGTGTAATATTTTGTGGTTTGGATGCAATAAAACCTCAGTGTAGTGATTGTGCAAATGTAATAAACCCTGGTGACAATGCGGTTAGACTTGACTCAGAGTGACAGGAGTCTTTCCGTTGATTTCAGTGAAGTCAGAGTGTACACACATGCTGGCAACTGCTTCATCTTAGGGTCTCTCTCAGCATTTTAATATAAAAAAATGCCCACTGGGTAGCAGCCCATATCAATACCTTTCAAGATTCTGAGTTTTACGATCAAAATGCTTTTGTGCAGTAAACAAACTTCTCCACAAGCAAATATCCATTTCTCCTCCTTGACAAATTTGTACAATTTTCAAACTGGTACAAAAATAAGATAAAACATAATCTGCCTCAAAATACTTTATGTCAGGTTGTTGAAAGCAGATAATTTTTCTTAGCACAATTATTCATTTGTGGATTTGCAGTGGAAAAGTTAATTGACCCTGGACTGTAACCAGAATGACAACTGACTGCTGTATAACTCAGCCTACAAGATGTTCTGTATTAGCAAGTATATTTTGACTTGTATTAACTCCTCTACTTTTCTTTAGTCTTCCTTCCCACATATGTAAACAGCACAACCACAAAATGAGTTAGAGGACGCTGTTACTCATTTGTTACCTTGCCTAGGATTTGAGTGACCATTTTAGTGGCCTCTGCCCAAACACTTTACCTGGTACTTATGACAATCTTATAAACTTAGGCCTTTTTTAAAAAAAAACCACAACTGTGATTGAAAATTCATTGAGAAGATTACTGTTCCTCCTTGGCAGATTACAACTGTTTTCAGAGTCCCTTTAGCACCAGGCCTTCAGGTTCATGATAATGAAAGTTAAAGATTTTACAGTCTGGAAAACAGAAGGGTAGTACCCCAGTACAAATATGACTTCTACAAGATTTTCTAGACTGAGCTTAATGTGATTACATGAAATATATGGAAAATACAGTTGCTGTGTATTATCACCACATGCTTGGAATACCTTCTTTACATCAGCATGGCTTCATCATTCAGTTGTAGTGTGATCACGGAATCACACTCATGGAATCATCAGAGTTGGAAGGGACCTCTAGAGGTCATCTAGTCCAGCTCCCCTTCTAAAGCAGGATTGCCTAGAGCACATTACTCAGGACTGCATCCAGGCGTGTGTTGAAGATCTCCAGAGAAGGAGAGTCCACAACCTCCTGAGGCAGACTGTTCCAGTGCTCTGTCACCCGCACCATAAAGAAGTTTTTCCTCATATTTGAATGAAACTTCCTATGTTCCAGCTTGTGCCCATTGCCCCTCGTCCTGTTACTAGGAACCACTGAAAAGAGTCTAGCTCCATCCTCCTTCAACCCATGCTTCAGATACTTATAAGCATTAATAAGGTCTCCCCTCAGCCTCCTCTTCTCTAGGCTAAAGAGTCACAGTTCTCAGCCTTTCCTCATAAGAGGCCTCCAACTTGACCCTGCTCCATTAATTACAACCCTCTGAGTCCTGCCATATAGCCAGTTCTCAATCCTTCTCACTCCCCTCATCTAGCTCCCACTTCCTCAGTTTCCTAATGAGGATGTTATGGGCGACAGTGTCAAAAGCCTTGCTGTTGTCAAGGTAGATGACATCCGCTGCTCTCCCCTCATCCAGCCATCCATTTATAACATCACAGAAGGCTATCAGATTGGTCAAGAATGATTTACCCTTGGTAAATCAGTGCTGACTACTTCCAATAATTTCCTGTTCTTTAAGACGTTTGGTGATGACATCCAGAACAAATCGCTCCATTACCTTCCCAGGGAGGGAGGTGAGACTACTTGGCCTGTAGTTCCCTGGGTCCTCCTTTTTGCCCTTTTTGTAGACTGGTGTGATATTTGGCTTCCTCCAATCCTTAGGCACCTCTCCTGTTCTCCATGGCCTTTCAAAGATGATGGAGAGCAGCCTAGCAACAACATCTGGCAGTTCTCTCAGCGCTTGTGTGTGCATCCCATCAGGGACCATGGGTTTATGGATGTCTAGTTTGGCCAGATGGTACAGGGTATCATGATAAAGACATTCTAACACATATTATAAATGCCAGTATAGATTTATGATCTGACCTGCCTTTTTTTTTGCTTTCACAGGACCAATTGTACACTGAGTACTGCCAGTACACCTGTTCCTGCTCAGTCCTATTTTCTTCTCCCTTTGTCCAAAGAACCTACAGGTATGTTATGTATTTTGTCCATTTAAGTAAGCTACATACATCCTCAAATTAAATATTAAATTGCTTTAAAATTGATTTTTTTCCCTTATCTTCTCAAGTCCTGCATACCTGGAAAAGTGGAAATAAGGTATTCTGTACTGTATTGGACTGTTCTCACCTGCAAGCTACTTGGCTGAAATTCACTGCTCTGCCGGAGACCAGTGATGACTCTGTGTTGGCTTTTTTTTGGGAAATTAGGCTGGAGAGTGCTACTCAAGGGCACATTCCATCTGTCTGGAGACTGCCTGGACCTCCAGGGGTCCCTCAGGGTGTCCCTGCAGGACAATGCACATTTTTTTTTTCTGTCCTCACATCCTCCCAGGTACTTGGGTGGGAACGCAGTGTGCTGCCAAGGGTCCAAACTGTGTGGGGGGAGCAAAATGTCTGGCAGCCTGACAGAGAAGGTACCCATAAAGTGGGCAGCATTGTTCTCAGTATTTGTTGAATAGACTGCTGAGAGGGAAACCACAGCCGGAAAGCTCGGCTTGGAGAGTGTCCTGGTTTCCAGCAGGGACGGGGTTGATTCTCCCCTGTCTCTATCCGGCACAACAATTCCACCCCATGTGTTCCAGGCCCAGGGGCAGCAGGGAGCCAGCCGGAGAGGGGAGGGCCCACAACCGGGAGTGGGCGTGGTGACGTCACGGCGTAGGCGTATATATGGGCGGGCGGCGCCGGGGCAGCGCACGGTGCGGTTGGTGTTGTGCTCATGTTTGTCTTCTCCACCTGTGTTACTGTTTCCCTGCAATACCTGCTGCTCTGGTAAACAGTTTTTATCTCAACCCACGAGTCTGCCTTTTCTTTCTTATCCTCTCCACACCGCTGAGGGGCGGAGCCAAAGGACTGCCACGTGGTGCTTTTGTTGCCGCCGAGGCTAAACCGTGACAGAGAGTATGACAATTTAAGCCTGTATTGCATTCTGCCTTGCTCAGTTCCCCAGGCTCTCTTCTCTCAGGTCCCAAGCCATCAGCCTTTGTGTGAACACAGCGTAGCAAGAAAACAGCCATCCTGTGACCTGGGTGTTTTGGCATCAATGCACTGCACAATCTTTCTCACATTTTCATCTTGAAACAGTGGTTCGTATTCTGTGCAAAGAGTATTGGATATTTATTAATCTGTTTTTTAGATGTTGCTTTTTGCTGTCTTAATTTTCACAAACTTTGGGGACTCTGAGGTAAGATTAACAGAAATAACTGCTGAGATGGCAGAAGAAACAACTCATACCAGAAGCCAGTTCAGCTGAGCAGCTCTCTCCCATTCTCAGGGACAGACACCATGACTTAACTAAAATATTTTGTATATATTTTCATCTAGCTGTTACATACACACACACACATATATACTTTACCCATTCTAATGGATAATATGTGGTATTGCCGCAGTAAGTTAGACATCACTCCTACCCTATGACTAAATGCCTCTCAAGTGCCTCCACTTTGTTGCAATTCCTCACACTAGTCTTCAGGCCCCTTTCAGGTCAGTTCAAATCACCCTATAATTTTTCACCTCTAGCTTGGCTGCTGATATTGATTGCATCACTGGAGATTTACATTACTGTTTTGGCCCCCAAAAGATGAATGTGGTCATTTTCTGTTCTCCCCGCAGAGGTTTCTATGTCACAGCAGAGCACTGCAGAAAGCTGGAAATCAAAACTGCCTGAAGAACATGGGAATGAGGGACTCGAAGCATTAATCTATCATGCACTGCAGTCCTCAAGTGGAAGATATTGTCTGAGTTGCTGGATATAAATTGCTATGATTATTTATTGTTTTCTGTGCATTTTATGTTTGTAGCTTTGTAGATATCAGCAAAACTTGGTTGCTACCTTTTCAGCATCACAGGTTGGGCTATCAGGATCTTCAGAAGATCATTTTGAAGTGTTAAGATTTACTGCCTATTTGGTTCTCCTAAAAAGAAGTGAGAATATGAAAAAATGAGGAGGAGGGGAGTATGACAATGCTATAACAGTGATGCCCAGACCTCATATTATAAACGGGGTTTCGTGCTCAAGAAACCTCCTTGCTTCTGAAGGGAGAAGGGCATAATCTGGAAAAATATTCCAGGGGAACTCCTGGAGATATGTTAGTTGGTTTGCTCCGAGTGTTCTTCTGGTCTGCTTGATGTGATATTTGCATAGTGTAATGAAAAGAGTTTTGAGAGAGGTCTGATCTCTGTCTTCACTGCCATGAGGATCAGCCTTGAGATCTGTGTGTTTACAAGAGTCTCTAGCTCTCTGCTCTAGTTCTTTTATATTTTAAAAGAAATCATTAATACATATTTGTAATGGACCTACTATACCTGGTGTAATTTTGGCACTCAGTTCTCTTGTAACAGATTATGCACTAAACCTTATATGACAGATGGAAAACAGGTTAGGAGGCAGTGAACTGAGTACACATGAAAGAAAGGTGCATTTACACCTTACCACTGCTTACTCTTGACAGGTTGAGAGAGCTGGGACTGTTCAGCCTGGAGAAGAGAAGGCTCCCGGGAGACCTTATAGCAGCCTTCCAGCATCTGAAGGGAGCCTACAGGAGAGCTGGGGAGGGACTCTTTGTCAGGAAGTGTAGTGATAGAACAAGGGATAATGGTTTTAAATTGGAAGAGGGGAGATTTAGATTAGATACTAGAAAGAAATTCTTTCCTGTGAGGGTGAGGAGACACAGGAACAGGTTGCCCAGAGAAGATGTGGATGCTCCATCCCTGGAAGTGTTTCAGGCCAGGCTGGATGGGGCTTTGAGCAACCTGCTGTGGTGGGAGGTGTCCCTGCCCATGGCAGGGGGGTTGGAACTCGGTGATCTTTAAAGTCCCTTCCAACTCTAACCATTCTATGATTGTATGACTCTATTTTCATGAACCAAGCAATTTCATACATAGCAGTGTTTCGATTTGCTATGAAGAGTTTGTGTGATGAAATATTCAAGATTTGTGGGGTTGTCTTTGTAGAATTGCTTGTTCCATCCATATGCAGAAGGAACAGTGATTGTGGAGAACAGGATGGCTGCAGGACTGCTGCAATACAGCATACGCGAGGGAAAGACACCCCGCTGACACCAACATTCCTCCCATAGGTATGGAGTCTCCTCAAATGTTGCAAAGTCCTCTTTTAACAGAAAAAATCTCCAGTATGGGTACTTTATCTAGATTATAAACAATTATCTGCTTCTAATCTTCCGTTTGCCTTTTAATTAGAGACTTAATTGCTTCTTCTCTGAGGCCATTAGGGAGTTGACAGGCATTGCACAGCTCATTCTGTTTCTTTAGGGTCCTAAATCAAAGACCACTAGAGACTGAGACCTACTCTATGGGTTTGGGAGAACTTTGGATCAGACTCAGTTGTATATTAAACATTTGATATGCATTGGTAGAGGGTTTTTCTGGACTGAATTTCTATCACTGATGGCTTTTGAATACTTAAACAGTATTTTATATCCCTTTGGAGGGTAAAGGAAGGCTGATGTAGCAAGGTTAAGATTCATGTTTTGTGTCTTAAACTGTAGTCTTGACTAATTTAACAGGATTTTAAAACTCTGTTGTAGTTGTGTTCAAGCCCTGAGGGAAGAGTCTTAAAGAGGAGTTTGAGCACAGTTATAAAATAAGTTGGAGCACTGACAGGCAACTTTCATTCAACTCTTTCTAATTCATCTTGAATTGAAGTTGAAAAATGAGCACTGGGTCTATTTTGAATTATTGGTCTTTTGAAAAGATGTAGAACTTTACCTCACATTCTTTACTAAAGAAAATAATAATAAAACCCAATTAATTGTAAAATTGGAAAGGGGAACAGAGCAGTTGTTCTGCGGGGGTAGAGCTGGAAGAAGCCAGTTGTGAAGAGTGGGCTTGTGCTCATTCTGCACTAGCTGCTGTGATACCTCCCTTGATGTCAACCTGTCTCTCTTGGTACTGGCTTCCTGTCCTGCGCTGCCCCACACTGCAGATAATGTCGGAAGAGCTGTGAGTGACTGTTTTACTGTGTGGTCTTCACATGAAACTGTAACAGTACTTATGGCCTGTATTTCCAAAATGAATATTCTGCAAAAATGTACTGGAAGGTCTTGAGTTGTTGTAGTAAAGGCACACAACACAAGGCCAAATCAAATCATAGAATCATCCAGGCCAGAAGGGACCTCCAAAGGTCATCTAGTCCTACCTCCCCGCAGTTGTAGGGACACCCCCAACTAGACCAGGTTGCCCAGGGCTTCATCGAGCCTCACCTTGAATCTCTCCAGGGGAGAAGACTCAACCACCCCCCTGAGCAACCTGTTCCAGTGTTCCACCACCCTCAGAGTACAGAATTTTTTCCTAATATCCGATCTAAATCTACTCTTCTCTAACTTAAATTCATTACCCATAGTTCTATCACTGCAGGCCTTTGTAAACAGACTCTCCCCAGCCATTCTGTAGGCCCCCTTCAGGTACTGAAAGGCTGCTATCAGGTCTCCCCGGAGCCTCCTCCAGGCTGAACAACCCCAGCTCCCTCAGCCTATCTTCGTAGCAGAGGTGCTCCAACCCCCTGATCATTTTTGTGGCCCTCCTCTGGACCTGCTCCATCAGGTCCATATCCTTCCTATATTGAGAGCTCCAGCCCTGCACACAGCACTCCAGGTGGGGTCTCACCAGAGCAGAGCAAAGTGGCAGAATCACCTCTCTGGATCTGCTAGCAACACATCTTTTGATGCAGCCCAGGATGTGATTGGCCTTTTGGGCTCCAAGTACACGCTGCCTGCTCATGTCTAGGTTCTCATCCATCAGCACCCCCGGGTCCCTTTCCTCAGTGCTGCTTTCTGATACCTCATCCCCTAGTCTGTATTGATAGTGAGGATAATGGGGCAGTTATGTTGTGAAGGCAGCTGCTGGTCTCTGTTTTCCCAAGAGATCTTGCCCTTGACTCATGGTAGGAGAAGGGCTTTTTCCTCAATGGCAAAGATAAACCTCCTCCACTTCACAGCTGTGTAGATGTGGCTCCTGGCTTTGAAGGAGATTTTTGGCCAGACAAGAATCCTTGACTGACTTGAAAACTTTGGACTCTTCTACACTTTTTCATGGCATCTGTCATGGCCCTATTGACAGTTAGAAACCCATTGAGGCACTTATTATCTGAAAAAGGAGCTCATTTGTTGTGTTCTTACTGTAAAAAGAGACTAATGGAAAAAGAATCTGAAAATTATGAAAAGGGAAGGAGGATTTTCCTGTCCTGGAAATCTAAGTGTAATAAATTAATACTTCTCATACAAGGAAAAAAAATGAACCTAATGGTTGATTAAAAAAGTGCCATTACAATTTAATTGGACTGAATCATAAATCTTTTTTGTTATGGTGGTGCTTGGCAGCTCTGCCATAGTCAGGTTGATTTTTCTCCTTTAGTGGTAAGCCCCTACTCTTCAGTTCACATTAGTCTGCTCAATCAGAATTGTGGAATAAAAGCTGTCAACCCTGATGTGCTTTAGGACTCCCCCCAAAGACAAATCTTAAAAGTTTTGACTTTGGTGCTAGATACAAGGCTACCAGTTGTGCTAATGATGATGACAATGACAATGATAATAACAATAATGATAATTGAGCAAGTGTTTGTAGTTGGATTTTGTGTTGGCAGCTTGAATCACACAAAGACTGTCCAATGGAAAGAGAAGCAGGCAATCATAGCATTGTTGGATGCACACCTCCACCTCAACCTCCATCACTGTATAGAGGGGTAGAAAGATGCAAAAGAGGGTCACTGTGGCCAGAGAAGTGGGACATTATCCAGGACAAGCAGGGAATGCTGTGAGTTCATGTAATCTTTGGATCACTTTTCAAAGACTAGTTGACTGACGGAATGCAGCCTTACAACTTTAAGATTTCCTCTTCTATCAGACCTCCTGGAGCAAAGCTTAGTTGTACAGGCTGCCTGCCTGCCCACAGCAATGAACTCGTGCTCCTTACCCAGTTCTGCACCCCCTCTCTGAGGTATGACTGTCTCCCGTGGTTCAATGGTGGCCGCAGAACAGCTTTCAAGTGCATAAAACACAATTTTTGAAGTGGTGACATGGGAGAACAATGCAAGTTGTTAGCTGGGCTATTCATTTTTCAAAGCCATTCAGTTCTTCACAGCTATAAAATACTAGGAGGAGTTGGCTTTGAGTTTTATAATCATAGGCTGGAAGGGATCTATGGAGTCATCTGGCCCTACTCACTGCACAAACCACAGCTAAATAACTTCAGTTACTTAGGATTTATGCAGTCAAGTTATGGATATTTCCAGGGAGAGTGATTCCCCTATCCCCCAGGGACACTGTTTCAGGGTCTTACCAGCTTTATGGTTAAAAAAATAAAATTCTTCCTAGTATCTAATCCGAATCACCTGTGTTGCAACTTGTACATGTTGCCTCTTGTTCTGTCACCCTTCTCTGTATACTCCATCTTCTCTGTAAACTCCCGTTAGGCAGGTTCACATAAGAGTAGGATCCTGCACTGTCTCGTTCCAGACTGAACAGTTTCAGCTCCCTCTTCCTCTCCTAGAGTGTGTCCTGTACTTCAGCCCTTGACCATCTTGGTGGCCCTGCTGGACTTACTCCACTAAGTTCCTGTCCATCTTGTACTGGGGAGCCTTGAACAGGACAAAGCACACAGAAACTGGCATCACAAGTGATAAATAGAGAGGAACAGTCCCTTGTCTCAAGCTGCTGGGTACACTTTTGCTAGCACAGCTCAGGATGCAGCTGACCTTATTCATGATAAGGATTTATTTTAGTGTGTATCATTCACTTGTTTAATAGCTTTTGCTGTGTTAAGAATTGTAGTTTAATGAACTGCTTAGGACTGTTTGCAGAGACTTTCACTCATTTTATTCCAATGAATTATGTGTGGGCAGCAACATTCATTGTATATGCAAACCTGAGCCCATTCATCTTCTCTGGAAGCCTGTACCTAGGGACAGAGATGTGCAGTGGTGCTTGTCAGCTTCCTTCCTCATCTTGTCTTTTTCCTCTTTTATTCTCGCTGTCACTTTGGTGACATCAGGGACACACTAACCTCTTCCAACTCCGTTTAACAATAGTTATGAATTCAGTGACAAATCTCTGGGGCTTTGGATCCGCTATTAGCCTTGGCCAGTGCCATGAACTGTCCTGAAGCAGGTGTCTTGGCTGCCCTTTCCTCTTCCTTTGCTATGATAGCAGCCTGCATTCACACTGACTTAACTGTAAGACGCTGCCGTCCTCTGGTGCTCAGGGTGTGAGGTCAACTCCTGATCACTTCTGTCTGGAGAAACTATTTATACAGTTCATGGCTTTGTAAAATTAAACTGCTGGAAGGAGCCTGGGAACCTAGAACCTGGCGTCCTTTGCAGGGCAGAAAATACTGTAGAGTGTGTGCTACCCTTCCCACTATATGTTTCTGAGACGTTTGTGGGCTGATTCAAATATTCCCTCTGAATATTTTTTCTAAATAAAATTTTGTCATTCCTCAGAAATCTCAAATGGATTTCTCGTAACCACTTAAAATTTGATTTTGGTGATCTCTTTCAATTTTACTTTGTTTTCATGTTTTCAATGTTCCTTTAAATCAATTTTATTTATTGGCTGTTGAAGAGTGGAATAATTTAAATTCAACAATCCCATGTTTATTAATATCCTATTTTTTAAAGAAAAGGGTTGTTCCATTCCACAGAAATTCCTAGAAATGAAAATTGTCAAAACCAGGAAGAACCAGGTGGTGAGACACTGGAACAGGTTGCCCAGAGAAGCTGTGGATGCCCCATACCTGGAAGTGTTCAAGGTCAGGTTGGATGGGGCTTTGAGTAATCCATTCTAGTGGAAGGGGGTTTGGAACTCCATGATCTTGAAGGTCCCTTCCATCCCAAACCATTCTATGATTCTATGATATGGTTCTATGAACCAAAATCCTGGGAAGCATCATGTCGCATTTTTTCTCTATTTCTCTTGTTGATGGTGGGAGTGAAGGAGAGAGAACGAGCAAGCAACAGCATGAGGCTGATCACATGCTCTCTGTGTGTCTTTCAGATTTGTTGCCACAACAGCTGCCTCATCACTCCCGAAGATCCTCTATCTTTCCGTCTTTTCTGCCAATACAACAGTTCTGGAGAAGTAAGGAGTGGAGTACAATCAGAAAAATGAGATGCCTGTTATAAAGTTATAAAGGTTGTCAGACAAGGAAATGTTTTTTAAATCAAAATCAACTTTGTAATAATATACCATAGATCAGTATCACTTACTGGGACATTAGCACCTAACATCAAATGACCTGTTAAATTAATGTGACTGTTGTAAGCTGAGAGCGTGTTGCATTCGAATATGGCTGTTTGGTAGTGTATTCTGTTAAAGCTCTGTATTGTCCTCCTCACTGAGTGGAAGAAAGCAGGCCAGCTTGTCTCCAGGTGTGCAGCACAGATTAATGCTGCTAGAGTTGCTGGTGAGAGTGCTGAGAAATGTGTGGCTGCTAAGTATAAGCAGTCCATGTACATATGCTGCAGCCAGTGCCTATGCTGTTGCTTGGATGCTCAGACTCACCAATGCGGTGTTAGTTGGCTCCTCTTCAGCGACACAAGAGAGCAGCTCTCTGAGCCCCCTTTGGCTACATGGAGCTCAGCTGCTTTGTATTGTCAGGGTGGTTAAAAAACAGGCAGAGCACACCAGTAAGTCCAAACTTGTGTTTGTTTTTCCTTGAAATGCCATGATTGAGACCACTGAGACCATTGCAGTTCTTTGTGATTTGTTTTTCGCTGGAAATCTTTGAGGACTTTTTTGTACTGGCCTTGGGAAACCCAAACGCTATGCCATAATGGGAGTTTTTAGTGCTGGCAGCAGCTTTCTAGGACAGAAAGTGTATATTCATAAGTCTTCTCTGTCTTTTTAACATAATTTATGTAGCCAGTGGGGTTAGCTGCAGTCCACAATCTTATTTTTTTAAAATCCATCAAATTTTGATTTTGAATTTCTGATTTACTTAACAGCTTTGATTGCTTGTTCTTCAATCTTTTAGGTCACTTTTGTCTTTACAGTTACTGGTCTATTCAATTTTGTGAAAACTTTCTGTTGAAGTTCAGTAATCTATCTGCTTACATCCATCAGGAACCGATGTAAATATTTGTAACTTTACAGAGACCCTACTGTTATCAAGGAGTGTGATGTAACGTGTTTATCCTTCATTACAATTCAGTGAGACAGAACAGGAGGAAACAATATTATACAGCTGGAACTAAATAAGCACCAACAGGAGAAGTGAAAAGATGTTTTAGAAATATTGGCAAGAACAGAGTTTGCAAAAAATATTACCCAAGATTTTGAACTACAGGCTAGTTAAGTATGCTTCGTACTGGAGATCAAACCCAAGTGAACAAGGTAATCAACGTGAAAGAATCAGTTCATTTCAGGAAAAGTTCCAGGGGTGAGACACTGCCCTAACACAAATCAGTCTTTGCCTGGGATTTCATTGCAGGGGCTCAGCAGCCTT
This sequence comes from Thinocorus orbignyianus, assembly GCA_013400375.1. Taxonomy (NCBI): domain Eukaryota; kingdom Metazoa; phylum Chordata; class Aves; order Ciconiiformes; family Thinocoridae; genus Thinocorus; species Thinocorus orbignyianus. The sequence goes on along the minus strand of VXBW01003162.1, from coordinate 2,081,464 downwards.
CATCTTCAGGTTGGTAACAACCTCAGATAACCAAAAGTGAAACTCTAAAATTAGAAATGATAGCTATAATCTAATCTAATTCTAATCAGCTGTTTCAGTGCTGACCCCTTTACTTATACCATTCCAAGAGCAAGTGGAAAAACTGAGCCTGTTCGGGTTAATAGTTATTGTCTTGAAAAGCGCTCAGAAATGTAAAAGGTGCTTCATTGTCCCAAAGCATTTCTCTGGGGGCCTCAGAAATCATGTCTCCTCTTTGCAAGCAGGTGAAAAATATTCAGTGAACTAATTCTGTCTGGGGAATCCTTTGACTTGAATAAGGCTGCTTTGCAGACAATCATCCTTTTGATTTTGCAAAGTGGAGATCATTGTGATGGAGACTGTGTGGGTACAGGGGACTGAAGCGCTGTTCTGTGCAGCTCAATCTACTTTTTTTGGTCCCTCAGTAATGTAGAGTCATTCCTTGGTGTGCGAGCTGGCTCTGGAGACCCAAGGACTTTGCAGTAGCAGCTTTGCAGATGCTTTGCTTCCATGCTACAACTACTGAGAAACATAATTGCTTGAACCTATGCTGGAGACAGTGCTGTTTGTTAAGTGTCTGGCACCACAGGGTTTTAGGGGGAGTCTGCCAGTGGTGACCAGTGAGGTTTGGGCTGGTCAAGGAGGAGGAGGGTACTAGCACAGTTTCCTGCTGTGCCCTTCTGCTGGGGAAACAGCAGCATGGACAGTGTTAAAGCACAACTTTGTGGTCCTGATTTGAGGTTGAGCAGAACCAACCTGCTGTTCAGCAAGAGAGGTTCTAACTTATTGCTGTAGCAATCAGGGTCAGTTGGCTTGATTGTTTACCCCATGAATGGGTTGCAGCAGTGGAGAGGAGTGGACAGGTCAGGTGACCCAAACCTGACCAGTTGTGTTCTCCAGTCTATCTGCCCTGAGCCCAGCATAAAAGCTGAGGGATCAAAGGATGGGGTCTTCTTCAGTGGTTGGTTTCTTCAATGGCTGATGGCTGAGGAGTCAGTTTGCCTACCTTTGATTCCAGTCCATGGGTTCCTGAATCAACATCTGGAATTCAGTTGCCATTTGTCAGTGAGTCCAGTCTGAAACTTCTCCAGTGTCTGCCTGTGATATCTCCCTGGGAGCTTGATATGGGTTTATATATATAATATCTATTTTGTTATTTACATTTTACTTTATTATTAATATTTTATTAAAGTAGTTTAGGTTTTTTTCTGAACTCATAAATCTGTTTCTCTCTCTTCTTCTTTCCCTTGGAGCAAGAGGTAGAGGAGGGCATCTATTTTCTTGTCATTGGCCAACCTGCCCCAAACTGTGACAGTCTATCATTCCTATGGCTGTAGAGACCATGAGTGCTGTAAGGGGTAACGTGTGTAAGCTCCCAAATGAGAAGGAGTGGTGAGCAAAGACCATCTCTCTGCTTGCCACTGTGCTACAAAAGGAGCAACGCTGACAATGGAGGTCCACAGGAGTGTGCAAAGAACTGGAAGTTGCCCTTTCTCTCTGCCCAGAGTGACCTAATACAGTTTGCAGGGAAATAATGTGCAGAATGAAGCTCTTCTTCTGCCAGTTTGATTTTATGTTCAGACCAGAATTAGTTAAGAACACCCAGTTAGCTATGAGGAATTGTTTTTATGCAGAGGGGTCTCAAACCTGTTTTTTAGGGATCTTACTTTTTAACATACGAGTTACTGCCTGAATCTGAATATTGTGTTTGAGCATTTACGGTTGAGGAAGCAGCTGTAGTTGTGAAGAGCTGTGCAATTAATTAGTGAGAAACATATGGAAGATGAACAATAGGCTATTATAAAACACTTGATAACATGTTTGTATAGTACAACACTATTCAGAGAATGAAGCAGCTTAACAAAATACGTAATCCGTTTCCCTTGCCTTCTCTAAAAGTGATATAGACTCACCAAAATTTTGGTTGAAGTACTTACAATCAGTGTAATTCTTTTCTCATGAACTTTGCTCCCTTGACTTCTTGACATTTTGCATATTGTTTTGCCTACTGTGAGATTGTAATTGCCTTATTTAAGCCTTCTAGTCTCCTTCACCAAATAGACTAATTTTTTCTACCTGTAGAGAAAGCTTCCTGAAAGAAACATCACAATGAAATCAGAGTGCCTTTCTTTGCTGGTATTCAGAACTCCAGCTTATGACTGCAGTCACTTGTGCTAACATCCCTAATTTTCTGTGTTAGAATTAATAACAATGAAACATTTTGTTAGAATTAACAAAATGAAAATGTGAGCGAGGACCATAAGTGAAAGAGATTACTGGCAAGCACTAGGTAAATGGGGATATATGAGAAGGTGAACCTAGAAGTCTAAGTCTAGTACCTAGCAGCAAGAAATGTTAAAAGTCTTAAAACAGAAAGAAAGGAAACCTGGAGAGACTTTGTATTCTGACCATTCCTGAAATGAGGATGATTCAGCTTGGGGTAGAAACCATTTATTCTTAACGCTGTTTAAATTGCATTTCAGTCAATGTATGTTGGTGACATCCCAGAGCACAGCGATCAAATCTACTTTTCGCCAGTTGCCTTATAGAAACACTTGGGTATGGGAAATCGCGGTTCCCTTCTTCCTTTCATCTGCATCTCCTTAAGAAGTAATTTGAGAGCATAAACATCTCTTCTTTGAAGAGCAGTAAAAAATTCTACTGAAAAAATGTAACCCAACCAGGGCTAATTTGGAGGGAGGGCAAAGTCTGCTGAGATGTTTTGAAAGGTTGGAACTACTAACATACATGTCAACGGGAAAAATTTGTTAGGATTGGGCAAGGATAATGGGTAAATATGGCAATTTATCTGGAAGAAATAAAAAAGACAATAAATCAGTCAGTCAAAGGGGCTGTAGAGAAGAGTGGGAACAGTTTTATGCTGTGTTTGTCTAGTTGATAGCATCATTTACTATATAAATAACCTCTATGTGATCATTTTAGTGCTTTTCACATGCATTTTCCATGGCTGGCAAGGCTGTTTGTTTATGTATCTATAAACCATTCTGCAAATACGGCTCTCAAGCTGCCCGTATGTCAGAATTATAAATGCACCCTATTACAAGTTTATTTGTAAAACTATCCATATGAACATGAAGTTATGTGTTTAGCTTTGTTGCTTATTTTTTGACAGTTATATATATGTGAAACATTTTCTGACCTCAGCACTGTTTCAGTTTTCATGCTTCTATTTTTAGGCAGAAGGAATCGCCAGAGTGTCATCTAGTGCACTCTACTGGCCAGATACGGCTTCACCAAGTTTGAGGTTCCTGGCGGTTTAAGTAGGTTGAAATACCTCATATTCCTTTCCTGTGTTAGAAAATGCTGCTTTCTGTAAATTAATGCAGGTTTAGAGAAGGGATTTGAACCAGACTGCTTATGATTCAGTAACAGCATTACCAACAAGGCTATGGGTTGTTCAGAATATTCCTCTTTCTTTCTCTTTTTTTTTTTTTGGTGAATCCCTCTCTTGGAGTTTCTTTCTGTTTCTCTCAGTTTCTCCAGCTATTGTAAATACCTCACTCTCCCACTTCACCTCCCCAAATTTAAAAGACTTTCCCTTTCTTGGTCTTGGTTTATTTCCTATATCAGAATACACATTTGAAAATCTTGTTTGATTTTTTTGAAAATGACTAGTTTGCTTATGATGATAAGACTTCCCTTAAAATGGACTTCACTAGGCCAAAAAGGCTTAAAAATTACAAGGCTGTTGTTAGGAAGAAGCTATAAAGCTGTCATTAAAAAATCTTAATTGTAGATTTCTTTTAAAATTTAAAACAAATAAATAAGTTCTTGAAATCCAAGCCTTTGTGCCTGCTGTTTATGGGAGACAGGGTTCAGGATCTTTGAGCCTAAGATGTTTTTGTTGGTCTAAGGAAAAAAAAAATATAATCTTCTCAACTTCCATTACTATATAGTGTGTATACTCTGACAAATCTCTTAATTGGAGGCACTTGGTGACACTTTAATATAAACCAACTATTTTGAATGGCAAATATCCAATACTACTGAACTGAGATTAGTGTGTTAGTTATGTTCTTTCCAGTTAGTTCATTTGCATTTAATGTTACAGCTTTCCCATAAAGACTGGAGGGATGCCAGAATCCTACTTTTTATGGCTGCCTAAGTCTAGGACGAGAGCTTTTGCTAGTATAGGGCTGTTCTGTCAATGCCACAGCTGTAGTCTGACACTAAAAGAAATATAAGTGCTTCCAAAACAGTTCTCCTATTAAAAGTGGATGTTTTTGCAGAGTTAGTATTGATCCTTGCATTGCACTGGCACTGCTACCCATTGTTAGTATAGTGGGAAATGGAATAGAGGCTGCAAAACATGTAAATAACAGATGTGTGCTTCAGATATAGTGATGCTCGTGGATTTATGTCCACCATTCCTGAAGGCTTGTTTGTTGCTTCCTGACAACCTAATGTACTTCACATGACGATTGAATTTTTTTGGGCATTTGAGCAATATGTATCAGTATCAGGAAAATCACAGAAGAAAATCTTTGCAAGAGTGTTACCCTTTGAACCTGAAGGAATATTTTTGAATGTTGCTGTAAATAAGTAAAGAAAATAACGTATTGGAAGGAACCATAACAAACATTTGAAAAAAACAGTCTTATTTTAAGTTTTTGCTGATGCTGTGTGAAGTAGTCAGATTGACTTCACATCTTGTTGGAAGTGCCTTGTTGAAGATTCTGCTGTCAAAATAATCTTCATGGCAGAATGAATGTGAATAGTCAAGGTGTAGTGATACTTCCTAGGCTAATACTTTGGCATCTGCCTTGGTGAAAACAGATACCTCTTTTTTGCATGTCAGAAAGATATGGTGATGCTTCCAAGGGGAATTGGGGCATCCTTTATTTGATCTTTCTTCTGAATTTTGTTTCAATTTCATTTAATAAAGTGCATTATTCCTGTCCTAACATGCAATGCAGAGTTCATATGACATAGTTGTGTTTCTTACCAGAGGTAGATGTGCTTTTGGAGCCCTTAAGGTAGAAACTGTTTCACGTGGATAAAATTATATTACCTGCTCAGTAAAACTTTGAACAGAATAATAATATCAATGATTAATAAAAATAATAGCAAATGTTTATAATCAGCATTTTCCACTGTGTTACTTCTCTTTAAAGGGATAAATGTTGTCAGAATGGGGAAGCTCTGAAAATAGAGAAAGAATTGTTTTCATTGGTCCAACTTGGGAGTAGCTTTTCTGATTAATAACTTAAGCTAATGATCTCAATCTGGTTTTGACCCATGAACAAAGATACTGAATGATGATATTATTATAGCTAAGGTCACAACTTTAGCTTCAATGTTTTTATATCCCATGGTTTAAACCAATGTTCACAGGTTTGATGGGTAGTGTGTTGCTTACACTCCAGGGCTGGAGATCAACTTACAAGCAACTTCTTTTGTTGCTCTCGCTCTATGTTGGCTGTAAGAAGGAAAAGTGAATATATGATGTCCTAAATTTGCTTTTGGTGTTTTCCAGGATGTCACTGGAAATTTAATTTGTAAATTAAAAAAATGAAAATGTCTAGTTTTCATAGAAAGTTTTCATAGAAAGTCAGCCTGATTGCACCTTAAAAAAGCCCAACCCAATATATGTGAGCTAAGCACAGAACAAGTGTCTCCTTCCACACAAACATGTTTTAGAGGTTGTGCTGGTAATTACAACATTAATCTTCCCTGATGCCACAGTTAAGCAGCATTATTTGATGCTCTCTCCTTATGCTAATACAACTGTGTGCTAGAGAGCTAACGCAAAAAGAATAAAATGGAGCAGCTTTAAATGGTAAGCGTAGCTACCTATCCAGTGCCAGAGCAACTCCTTAATCCTGCATGGCTTCAGTGGGCTTTCAAGTCACTGCATCCAGCTTATTTGTTAGTATGGACTCTTCTGGCATTTTAACTTAGAGTTTGCCAGTAGGCTGATAACGGCTGAGTGGAAGCTGTGGTCAGTATCAAAGCATCAAAGGAGAGCCCAGAGAGCTATGTGAGTGTGTAGGGGTGAAGATGAGGTAAGGGAGGAAAGGTTAAACAATGAAGAGTGATGAGGCTTAAGACAACAAAACTACACTTGGTGCACCGCAGAAGTATACTATCTTTTGATCTTATTGGTATTTTCAGTGAGACTTTTTTTTTATACTTCTACTACTTGACAATCATTTTTCTGGGAAACATGATGTTCAGTAAACCTGAAAATATCCATTGCTCTTTGGAATGTCAAGTTCGTCTAGTTGCAATGCAGAAATTTCAAAATAGTTTCAGCTAACAAGCAGCAATTTCCTCATTTTCTCTTTTGAAGGTGATGCAGATGCTTGAAACCTCTGTGCCTACTGCATGTATCAGAAGCACTAAACATTTCATCTTGGTTTCTCTTCAGTACCACCTACTTCCTGAAAAATCTGGAAGCCTTGCATTTACCACTTCAAATTCTCTGCCAAGTTCCTTTCAATTTTTTTGTTTTTCTCCATTTTTGTCTCACACGTTTATTATATGGTGACAAATGCAATTTTCTTCTGACACCACATAATAGATGTGTGAAACACACACACATGTTCTAGTAAGAGACTGCTCTATTTCCTGGCTCCAGTTGCAAAACATGAGTCAGGGTTAGAAAGGTTGCGCCTCTGTCAGAGACGTGTAATCCGCATCCTCAAGCTTTCCTAGCTTTTGCTACAGTAGTGGGGAAGAATAGCAAATCTGGTTCTTCTATTTCTACATTCAGTGTTTCCTCCTCCCCAAACACATCTTTTCTTCACCACTCCCTTTTATCGATTATATTTACTCACTTCAGAGATAGATGCTGTCATTAACAGGAAAAAAAATAATCCTTCCAGCTCCTAAAACAAGTGTACCAGCACTCTGACTGTGGGAGGTACAGCAGTTTTAGAGAAAGCATCCTTCTGCTGTTCTGGTTTTAATGCAAAGAAGAAACATGACTAGTCCATTTACTATGAATTCCAAGCACTATTTTCTCTGTGTCACATGATACCTGATGTTCTGCTGTATAATTGCAGGTAGCGACCAAACAGCCTCTTAACAAGACTCTGGTGACATAACACACCTTATTTATATATACCAGGTTTAAGTGTTCTGTACACTTCTGCAGTGTGTAGAGGGCCTCAGCGCAATACAAAACCAGATGAATCTTTTGCAAACTAAAGCAGAACAAGCCCCATGTTACAAGTTAAAACAAAACCAAGCAAACAAGCAGCAAAAAGAGAAAATTGAACACATTATCACTTCCTTCTGGATCCAAACAGGCTAGGAATTTCATGGATGAGGCAGTTATTCTGCAATTACTCATGTGTGACTGGAAGCAGCAGGAATTACGGTGCTTCCATGTTAAACACAGTTTTACACTGAATTTTTTTTCTAAATCATTTTATCCCACATGGTCCTAGTGGTTGAGTTGCTTCTGCAATAGAATGACAAATAACTGGATAACATGCTGTGAAAAATTTAGAAAATGAGAAATGCTATCCCATTTTCCAAACAGAGCAGAAAAAACACTAACTCCATTAGGCAGGATGGAACAGATAATTAAACTGGGCATGCTTTTAATTTTGAAGCTAGCCAGATAACTGATGCCTTTATCAAATGTAATGATTACTGGAGTGATTCCTTTAACATGATACAAAAACAATGGTTTTCCTTTCTAAAATTAAAGCATTTACCTTATACAAAGTATAAGAAATGTTACCTGTTGCCTCCACCATTCCTTCTAGGATTACAACAATTTCTAGCTCCTCTTTGGGCAACTGGGCTTTGGAAATCTCCCAGAAAGGACTCTGCTGGTTAATTTCATGGCTGATGATCAGTGGTGAAACCAAAAAGAGACGATCATCCCCTGTGTAATAACCTACGTTGATATCTGTTTGGTTGAGTGGTATAAATTCCCCCTCCTTTGTCTGTTTGGATTTGATCAACTTGGCTCGTATTGATGCCTCTACAATGTGTGAATTCCTAAGGTCTCCTACTCGGAACATGAGACACAGCTTTCCATCCCGCATGGAAATAACTGCGTTTGTAGAAAAAACCAAGGTTTCTGCCCTCTTCTTGGGTTGGGATATTTTCACAAACATGCAGCCAACCATGAAAGCGTTGACGATAGAACCTAAAACAGACTGCACTAAAAGCAGAATAATTCCCTCGGGACACTTGTCCGTGATGACCCGGTAACCATACCCAATGGTGGTTTCTGTCTCGATTGAGAATAAAAAGGCTGAGACAAACCCATTGAGGTTGCTGACGCATGGAGTCCACGTGCTGTCCCCTATATGATCCATGTCTCCTCGCATGTAGGCAATTAGCCACCAGATCATTCCAAAGAAGAGCCAGGTCACAGTGTAAACCATGACAAAAATCAACAGGTTGAACCTCCACTTGAGATCAACTAAGGTAGTGAAGATGTCAGTCAAGTAACGGTAAGTCTCTCTGACATTTCCATGGTGGACGTTGCACTTCCCATCTTTCCTAACATACCTCTGGATTTTTCTCTTGGCACATTCTTTGTTTAGATTTTTTGGCAGATCCTCTCTAGCTTGTTTGGGCAACTTTGGCTGATGAATAGTGACAGGGCTCTCTATGTCCTGCTCCATTGAGTCTTCTTCCAGTACGTTTGCTGCCATTAAAAACAAACAAACAAGAAAAAGGCAGGCATTATTTTTCTTATTATTTCTCTAAGTCAACACACAACTTCTTCCTGTATTACTGGCATGAAATCACTATTAATAAAATTATTATCCTTGTTTTTCACGTGCTTAAAAAACATACAACACAAAAGTCAAATGATGCCAAGCATCCTCAATTTATTGCTAAATAGAAATACTTTGAAGGAAAACTCTCTCATTTCCTCTCTATTAAGTCATCCATCTACATCCATTCTTAATTCTGCACGATGTGTTCAAGCAGATCTTTCTTCCCCCCACCCTCCTTTACAGTTTAGCAAATGAGGTTTCTTATGCACCAAGAAAGATCTTCTGGGAGATAGCAGATATAAATGAGGAAACGGATTTGCTTGGGGGTTTCAGTCAACAAGATGAGCAGAGAAAATGAGCAATTGTTGAGCTATTTTTTCTATCAATTGCATTGCTATGGGGGAAGTATTAAGTATAAGGATTAAAAAAACAAAGCAACATTTTTTAGAAAGAATCAATTCTACTCTTGTTGAAGAAAAGGCGGGCTTTAGTGTAATATATACCAAGAGCAATTCAAGCACATTTCCATAAAAAGTCAATGTCTCGCTGATACTGAGACTAGGAATTCTGTGTCCTTCTACCAGTAACACAAAACATACTGTGCTTCAGAACATGATTTCATTTTAATTCAGTAAACCTGTGGCCTTTAATTCAAATGTGTCTTTTCCTCTAATTGTGTGGGCCTACACAACGTCAGCCTATAAGTGTCTTACAAGAATTCAAACCCAAGAAATGACAGTAACAGCCTTTTTCTTTTTTTTTTTTAGCTTCCCAGTCTTTTGAGATAAATAGCTTCATTATGTTTATACAAAGGAAAGAGTTTACTGAGAGGGAAAGTGGTTTAGTCAAATGGGTTTTGCATGAAACTGAGGAGACAGAGAAGTCTGGATAGCTGTTGTCTTTTTGCTGAAAAACCTTCTGCATTCTGGCTCTTGTTCCTGTGGGAATTTTCAGCTCTTGAACTCCTAATTTTCCCTATTCTGGCAAACTGCTGTCATTCTGCTGCTAGGCTGTGAAGGGAAAAGTCTTCTGCTGGCTCTATCTAGATGCTTGGCTCTGAATATAGTAGCACCAATGTGAAGTTGTACCATCAGTTTATAGAGATGCTCTTCCTGAACAGGATGTGGTGCTGGTGCATGCTGCAATGGCCACAATTTACATTAATCTACTGTGGTAACTTCTGTGCAAGCTCAGTTGCAGGCTGCCCAGTCCTGCTGTGGGTGGCGACCTTCAGGCAAAGAACTGAGAGCGAGCAGCTTGGGTTAGGAAGCACTTTATTTCCTTGAGCTCCAGTTTCTTCTGAGCACCTCTTGCCTGGCTGGGAAATGGGGGCACAAACCCACCAAAGCTCCTGCTTAACAGAAGAGTCCTGTCTCTGGCACCTCACAGGTTTGGGTGTCTGGCTGGCACTGACCTGGGTGGTAGATCCAAAGCTTTTTGCATGGAGGAGCTACCATGGAAGCCTGGGCTCTTGTCCAGAAAGAGAGTTGCACAAGGGGCTGCTCTTGGTGGGTCAGTATGGTATGAAGAGTGTTTTAGCCTCTCTTAGCAACATATACTACACAGCAGATCAGCTATGGAGTCTCACAGCACCTGTGGCTTTTTCAGGATGTATAGACTCATCCCTGTGGAGAAAGATCACAGACCTTTGCAAAGTTTTAGAGGTGACTGAAATATGCAGAGGGAAAAAAAAAAAAAAGAAAAAAGGGTTGTAGACTGGTTATCTCTCCTTCTGGCCCTCTCCACTGCCAGCCAAGCTTCTATTCAGCCCCATAGCCTTTTCTGTGTTAAAAGAAAGGCTCAAAGACTGACTGTAACACGGAATCCTGATAGCAGTTCTGTCTTTAAAGACTGTGCACTCCATCCTTTGTCACTTTTTCAGTTTGATGCTGTGTCTAAAGAGAGCGTTATTCAGGTTGATGGTAGCAGCGGCACTGGAAGTCCTGTCACAAGGCAGTCAGTTCTAAATGAACTTACCTCAGTTGGTGACAGTGTGCCTACTCGCATTATCACTAATGCTATGTAACGTATGACGAAATAAACACACAAAAAAGGCATTGCAGGAGCTTTGTGAGGCAGACTTAAGCAAAAGCCAGAAAATTTGAAGTTAAGGCTTCACACTTTATGCTTAGCTCTACTGTGCCTAAGGAAATTTCAGTCCATAGGAGCTATCACATCACTGCAGTAATAGACTCCTCAAATGCTTACGAACAGCCTATGAAGGCTCTGGCTTTTGAGCCTTTAATGCAATGTATGTTAGAATAGTAATGCCTGTTTAATATGCTTAATTTTCTTTAAAGCATTATGAATATTTTGCTTTCTCCTCCCAGTTAGAGCCTGGCATGGTGTCCCCAAGAATATGCCTTACTTCTGACCTTGCTATTAAAGGCAACCATGTCCTAGACCTCCCTGCCCGAGCATCTTTTACCAGAAACAGCAAAGTGTACTAAACGTAGCAGGGATGGGAGGGGACACAGTTGCTCATTTTATTAGTGTCATCAGGAGAAATCTGAAGGGAAGTCCCTGCGCAAGGATGCCTGCCAGGCATATGTTGCGCCCATCTAGCCTGCTTTGCACATGGTGTTTATTTCCTATTTGCTAGCAATGAAGCACCTTATATTAATATAACAAATTTTAGTGATGCTTTCAAAATGCTTTGTCTTGATTGAGCCCTTGTGCTTCATAACCAGCCTTTCCTGTCTTTTACAGTACATGGGCCCACTCACAAAGAGAAGTAAGTGCCACATTTTCTGAAGTTGCCAGAGGTTCTGTAGCAGGAACATGGAACCACTGTGGTCCCCAACACGTAGTGGTGGGCTGTCACTGCTACTATAAGTGGGGTTCAGAGACCTGCTCCTTCCAACATGGAAGACTTTTTCTTAACCTTGAGAGGCTAACATCTTGAGAGGTGTAGCATCTCGCTAACACTCTTGCAGACACTTTGATCTCCCTGGGGGCATTTGGCCATTTTGTAAACTCTTCAGGCTCTTTCCAGTGCTGTCATTTCTCAACTCTCAGGCAGCCTCTGAGAGGGAAAATTAAGGTCAAGTGTTTCGTCTTTTTCTCTTCATGCAAGATGCCCCTTTTTTCTTTCTCTCATCCAAATTCTTTGACTGTGAGACCCAAAGAAGACCTGTATGGGGAGAGTTTTAGATCACAATCACAGTGTGTCACTCACTCCTTGTCTGAGCTCTCACTCCAGAGTGAACCTTGGGAGAAGCAATTCCTGAAAGAAGTGATCCAAGGATTGTGCATCGGTGTGTTTCCATGGAAATGCTTGATGAATAAGTTTTAAACACATGGCAGGATCCCTGTTTACCATTAAGGCTGAGGAACAGCTACATATTGTCAGTGCCTTTGCCACAAAACACTTTGACTAATTATATTTTTACTTGATATCAACCCAATTAGCTTATGCTGTTTATTTCATTTAGTTCTCCTTCTGGTTATATAATGGCTGTCATGGTTCCAGGAACAGAGGAGTGAATAGCAGCTATCTCACTTGAGAGCTATTTTTACTCTCTCCACTTTTCTTCATGACAAAAATATATACATATTCTTAATCTGCACTGCAAAAAAAATTTATGTTCTTCTGAATGCTTTCCCCTCTCCCAGTAGACAATATGCTTGTTTGAACACAACGTGCAGGTAGCAATACCATGCCAATTTAGGCCAATTTAAAGCATTCTGTTCAAAGCATTTATTTCAGTGAGTTGCTTAGGCAAATGGATACAACATGTATGTGATTTCAGTGACTTGTTTCATTTTTCAGCAAATGACAAGGAGTTCTCCTAAATAAGTCTCTGAATAGTTCCCTTGTGTTTCATTATGGCAGTATGTACTGGGTATGGCTGTATTAGTAAATTAAATGCGCCCAGGCCTATTCTTTAGCATGGAGGCTAAATGGAGTAGTACAGGCCATGCTTGTATTATTGAACTCCCATTGCTTTCAAAGAAGGGTAGTCTCATACAATCTGCTTATTAGGAATAGTCTATGACCCATGCGAACACCTGAAATGCAGCCAGAAATTGTGCGTACTAAGATCTCCACTGGTCAAAATCATGCCAGAGGCTTTCCTAGGAATTTTACCATACAGGCAGTCGGGTGCCAGTGCTCAGGAACATTTTATTTTCTAGTAAAGATGCAACCAGTGTTGGTGCCCTGGTCTTGTCTATTCCAGAACAGCACTGGGAAGGCCTAACCCAGTGCTTCCAAGAACATAATTTTTTTCAGGGTTTGTAACATGAGTCCAGTGTCAACAACCAACTGAGCTGTACAAGAGATAATCTCATGACCTTCACTGTTGTTCACATAACATATTATTATAATCCCCAAGCAATCGTTTTATCATTAGTGATGTGAGGTTTTTTTTTTTGTACTTTGATAGTACTCCAGAAATCTTGTTATGGTACTGTATAAATACAAAGCAAAAGGAGGTATGTAAAGGGCATAATTGTCTAATTTAGGTACTTGTAGCTTATTTTGATTGCATAATGTATTAGAGTTGTAGGATGACCTGTAAAATAATTAGGAATTTCAGCAGAGAATATTGGAAATTATAATTGACCTTTTTGTAACAGAAGCTGATATAGAGAGTTCAGTGAGTGTTTTACTGTAATTTAGTAGACTAATTTTATCTCTTGTAACATAGTTGTGAATGGTTTGTATGCAAATTTATTAAAAATTCAGTAATTTAAAAAAGTCATTTGTAAACTACAAATTGTTCTCATGCGTTTTATTGCACATGTATAAATGTCAAGCAGACACTGTTTTGACTGTGATTTCTGTCTGCATGCAGGTCATTCTTCACTTTCCTGGTAGGATGAAGGCAACTTTTAAGTTACGCAGGTGGTTGTATTTGTAAGGTCCAATCTTGCCTTTTGTGAACATTTTTCAGTATTCAGCTCTCATTTGCTGTGATCACAAGCCTCCCTGTCACTGAATTCATCTGTGGGGTATTTGGCATTACCAGGCGGCTATTTCTGTTTCCCACTGCCTCTTCAAGGTTGTTAGGCTTCGACATCAGAGGAAGGCGGCATAGCACTGCACAGCACAAGACATTTTCTGCAATGTTCAATACTCTTCCCTAAGACTGGGTCTTTCTGTCTCATTTCTTGCCTGTGATGCAAAGGGAAGACAGTGAGAGGAAGCAGACGACAAGCTTTTGAAATGCCTTCCCTGTTCTCTGGCTTGTTTTAGTCACTGTTTCAGAGCTTTGTAAAATCTCAAGCCTGATGAGCACTGAAGGCACAGGAGAGAAAATTCTCAGAATAGAGGAGGATTTGCCTGTTTCATGAACTCAGCCTGTATCGCTCCTAGTGAGACCAGGTAATTTGTGCTGCGAGACACTGTGTATTATCACTAGACAGGAGGAGAAAGAATCTTGTTTACAGAAAAAAAATGGAGCTTTTTGTGACCAGCTAACAATTGTAAGCAGTCATTATCACAAAATGCAGATTTTCTTCCAAAAAAGAAAGGAATTAGGATCTGGTCCTGTGCTGTTGAAATCAATGCAAGATTGTCTATTCACTTGGCTGAGAACATTGTTTAGTCCTCGTTCTGAAATGTTCAATAAACACTGACTTGGCAAATTTCTTCAAGAATCAAATTACTTATTTGCACCCATAGAATCATAAATAATTTCAGACAGAGCATGTGTGTGATTTAAATTTATTTCAACAGCAGTTTTCACTAGAAAAGAAATGCAAGTTTAAGCATATTTATGGTTGAAAAAGAGGCTGTAAGGATGGTACCTTTTCTTTTTTACACTACCTGGTTTATCGTTGTCTTTCAATCTGACTTTATAAACACAACATTCTACTATTTTAATTTCTTTTAAGCCTGTACAGCTGGCAAAAATCAGCCTGAGTAACACTTTGCTTCTATGCAGTACAGACATTTCCATTTATTTCTGATTTTTGACCCTTTTACTATGGAGGATGGAAAATGAAGCTGATACCCGAATTTAAAAACAAGACACCACTTTGGTAGTCATCTGACCTCATAGCTTTTGTTTTGAATTCTAACTAATGTCATTACAGAGTTTACCTCTACAGGCTTCAGAATGCTGCTTTTACATCTCCTTTGCTAAATGTAGCTTCATTTGAAACACAGGGAAGCCAAACAGCCTCATCTTTGTCATATACATGGGGCAGCGTAAAAAGGTCCTACACTCTGAACCCACAATGATGTACGGAGACAGTTGATTATCAATGTCATTTGCCTTTCATTAGGCTGGGGATCCCAAATTGGATTATGAAACTTGTTTACTACCTGATGTCTGAGTGTTTGGAGTTAGTGTTTATTCAGAGCCACCTCTAGTGCAAATGCCTAGCATCAAAAATAGACTTCTGGAACAAGGAGAGTTTGCTGATACATATCTCTGCTCCTGTCAGATTAACCTAGTTCTACATGTTTTTTACCAGACTTTGGGCTTCCAGAAGAGCTTGTGGTAGAGGTTTAGAGCAGGTAAGTGTTCTTCTGAAGGCCTGTGAATCTACACAACTTAACCTATTGCTTTCGATGTCAGCACACATGCTGGCCATTGACTCCTTTATGTATTTGGTGACTGGGACCAATGTTCAGAGTGGTTTTTTGGGGCCCAGTTCCGTGTAGCATAGATGCTGTTCTTTTGAACAGACTCAGCATATGTATGGGCTGTCGCTGATGTTGCACATGTGCTCTGGCTTGTGCCATGTTCTTATTCATCATATCCCCCTGGACAGTACAAGTAATCTCTGTCACAAGCTATATGTTAAATTAACAACTCCTTCTTATCCTTTATGGCAGATGGTCTATCAGCCTTGTCCAGTTCTCACTACCCCTCTATGCTCAACCTCCCCACTTTTGTTCCCTTGCTCTCATCAGAAAGGCAAAAGCAAAGATATTTTCACCTTAAGTGAGTAATAAATAGGAAAGTCTGAGAATGACAAACCCATAGAGCCACAAAAGGGAGACAAATAGGTGTCCCATGCAATTTCAGCGAATGTTGAACAATGGAGACTAAACTCAACATAAGGAGGGAGCAGTGGTTACCCTGAAAACCATGGCCTACCAACAGAAGACTCAAAAATGGAGGACTACCAGAAAGGCAGAATGAAGATTTATAGTAGTGAAAAGCTGGCATTAAAATCAGAGACTCTTGCATACAATTGCTCGTAGCAATGTACACAGAAGCCAGGAAGGGACACTGTCTCATTTGAAAAAAATCAAACATCAGTCTCCTCTGCTAGTGTTTTTGTAGTGTTTGCTAGTGCTTTTCTAGTGTTCTTGTTTTATCTACAACCAATGCAGAAAATAGCCTCCTCGCAAGCAATGTTTCTTCAGTGAAGGTGAGAAAGACAGAAAGGATACATTTTTTACACTTGGAAAATGCATACTTCTGTCACTGCTGCTGCAAACAGTGGCGCAAGGTCAGAGACAGAGACAGCCCAGGTGTCCCACCCTGAGTCGTGCCACCTGGCAGCATCAGACTTTGGCTCATGTCTAGTATTTTAATGTGGCAAAACTACAGACAGCTGCTGTAGTAGGGATAACAGGGGTCATTAATAATTCACAATGCTGACAGGCCTTAATAGCTGCAAATACTGGCCATGTGTTTTCTTTCTGATGCCTCTGCATCAGATGTATGTCTTCTTGAATTTCATTGTGCGATGTGACCCCTGAGAGATTTCTTTTTGCACTTACTCAACTCTAGGTATTTCTGCCAGTTACTATCACGTGTACTAATGCCAAAATTTTTACCTGTCAGTTGTACTATTTCTTCAGAGGTTTACTAAGAACTCAACTCTTTGTCTTTGTGGGATGTACCAGGAAAAGGAGAAAGCATGAAGGAAGCATACTGACCTGAGTGTTGTTAGTTTTAAATTGTTTTTGTTTACATGCTCTAACTGCTAGAAATAATAAATAAATAAATTTTAAACCTGTGTAAAATCACAGAATAATTTGAGTCAGAAGGGACCTCTAAAGGTCTCTTGACCGATGCCCTGCTCAACCCAAGACCAGATTCAAAGTTAGATTATGTTGCTCAGGGCCAAGGATTGGAGATTCCACAGCGTCCCTGGGCCCTATCCCAGTACTACACCTCTTGCATTAGGGATGGTTATTTTTTTTGTTGTTGTTTTGGTTTTGTTTTTTTTTTGTTTATATCCTGTTGGAATTTCTTTCACTGCAGCTTGTGCCCATTGCTCCTTGTTTTATCCTGTGCACCTCTGAGAAGGGTACAACTTCACCTTCTCTGCAGTTTCTCTTTTGTATCTGTGTGGTTGATTTGCAGTTCAGCCTTCCAGAGAAGTTGTCTAAGGGCCGATTAAAAATATGTGGTTTCTCCACATATTTTTCTTACTGATTATATGGAAAAAGAGTAGTCTTGAGTTTCGCAAGAAGAGATGGGAAGAATCAGTTTCTTTGTCTCATGATTCTTCCCATTAAAATTTTCCCAACTGAAAACTAGAAAAAAAAAAAAAATTAGCTGATAGCTGAACATTTCATATAGATGCTGACTAATTTAATTCTGCACCTGTTATGTCACTGATATCAGAAGAGTGCCCCTGGTTGTTTCTGGAAGCTGAAGTGTAAATAGGAGCTTGGCTGACCTGTCCAATTCTGATCATTGTACTGGTAAATGTTAGCAAGTTATGCATCTTGGCTTTGGCCCATGCCAACTAGCACTCAGAGACAATATGTGGGAATGGTTTGGGAGACAGTATGTGCCAGGGACTGCTCCCAGTAGACAGCATGTATGAGATTGCATCAGGTTTGGCTTCTTTCACTCCATCTGCCAACACTGTCCCAGAAGGCTTTGCTCCCTCAGACATCTCCACAGGCTGTCATGCCACCTCTGCATCAAGCAACATATAACCTTAGTCTGCAAGACAGACCTCATGTCATTTCAGATAATCTGAAGTGGGAAAAAAAATCACTGTTAATATACTAATTACGCTTTCAAACCAAGACACATGAAATCCACACAAGACTTGGACCAAGTGCTCTGCAGCATGGCATCGACATCTTGTACCACTTACTCTCAAGGCTGCAAAACAATTCTTGGCCTTGCTTTATTTAGCATTTTAGATGTAATCAAACTGGTGATAGGCTTGGTGCATATTCCAGTATGTTAAAAGTGTAGCAATCAAGACAGACAGCAGTTGCCCTTGCAAAAGTCTAGCTGTCCACTTAGGTCATTAGAAGGGGGAGAGATAGACCCTCACAGAAGGAGTTGATACCACCAGTTTCCCCAGTCTCATATTGGCAGGAGAAGCCAGCCCTTCTCTCTCCTTTCTGTTTTCTACTGCTCTACTCCTGTCCATTTTTCCTCCCCTTCCTGTAAGGATGTAAGTAAGGATGACTTTATTTGAATCTTCATCCTTGGGATAGCCAAATACAATTTTTTCCTGCATTGCTGAACAACCTTGTGAAAGCTTTGTGCCTGAATATTCATAGAGCTCCTTGGGCAGGTGTTGGAACCATCTTGACTGCTGCACAAACTTACTCTGACAGCTTGCTTTGCTTTGATCAGTGAAGTATCATAAATATAAGCCATAGGAAGAATGGAGAAGAATATTTTTGTCACAAAGGAAGGACTTAATTCAATCAATATGCTGTACCAGTCGACTGAAACCAATAACTTATGCAATGAAGTAAACCTGCAGACCAAGCACAAGAACTTCTAGTACTTTCCTACAGAAATGGGTAGAAGATGCTGTGTATTGATACAGATCTTGGACCTGAGGGGATTTGAGATGACTTTGACAGTGTTCACTTTTTCTCTGTGAAAGATCACCTATAGCAAGTAAACTTTCCCTAGATCAAGATGATGGTTCATTGGGGAAATCACCTGGCATTGGTGCTCTGGGTAGTTTGTGTGTGTGCTCTAATGCAAAATAGTGTGCACACATGCTACTGACTTTGAAGCTGATTTTGCTCACCAGCAGTTTCTTAGTGAAGCAGGACTTTGGCAGAGCAGTTTGAATGACATTGGTAAAGATGAGGTGTTTGAGCAAGAAACAACTGTCACTTGCTATGTCTCCTGTTTCAAGAAATATAGACTACAGAGAACAGAATGACTTTGAAGTACAGATACCTGATTTCTTATACCTCCCGATTCTCAAAAGAAGAACGAAAAAATCTCACAAGCTTCCTTCCTTAAATTATATTTTCCTTCCCTCAGTTTACATCCAGCTGCACCCCAAAACAGGCTGTTCCAAGGCACAGACATTGCCTAAACATACGAGTTTTCCTCCTGATATTAATGTTGCACAAAGTTACAGAAGGGTCTGAAAAGACTGAGAAAATTGAAACAGCAAAGAACTTTTTATTTATTTATTTATTTTTAATCTGGTGATGGAGATTTCCTTCTTGATAATTTCCTTGCAGTCAGAGAAGAATTTTGATGGATTTTGGTTCTAAGCAACGCATTTCAGAAGAACAAGTTGCTCCTTCTTTACAAAAATCAGGCAGGATTTTAATTTTTTTTTTTTTGCACACTTGAGAAGAAATTTTACTAAAATTTTTCTCATAGATGCTGGGGAAACAACATGTCTGTGATTGCTGCTGCCTCTCATGGTAGTGAATTGATGGATGTAGGCAGTTTTCTGCTGGTTGAGGTGAACGACATTGTTTATCTGACCTAATGTACAAAACCAAACTCTTGCATTCAAACATTGCCTCCAAAAATAACATTTTCCCAGAGACTAAGCAGTTACCCCTCTTACAATTACTTAGTTTATCTGAACAGCTGCCATATTATTTCTATCCCCCTCCTCTTCCATTACTTACTGCAGTTGATACCTGAATTCTGGCTGCTTTCTTTAAGCTAAATAATTAGGCCATTGCTAGCTTCATTTCCTTTCCCTGCCAAGAGAAGTCACAGTGAAATACAAAGACCTAGTTTCTCACTACTGACTTCACATTTCTACTTCGTGCAGTTTATAGGCTGCAGAGAAAAAATAACTGAGAAATAAGACTGGAAGTGACATTTTGAAAAAGAAATTTTTTAAAAAAACTCCATAATTTCTTCTGGGTGGGTGTTTTGTTTCAGGCTGTAGTATTTTGATAACCTGGAAATGTAAGTGCAGAATAGTACTTTAGCCATGTTTCCTGAGGAAATGAGCCTTATCCATCACTCTGTCTGGCCTCTCCCCAATCACTTTTGAAAGTTTGACTGGTATTTAGGCTTTTAGATTTCTTTCAGATCTTCAGTTAAGTTCTGAAAAGGAGGCATAGCAACATTTGACAGTGTGTGGAGGTCTCAGAAATTCTAAATTCCTACCAGTGTCATGAAAACAGACTGAGTTAACCACACTATAAGATGCCAAGGAATCTATGAGGGAGCTACAAGAAATGTTTCTTTTTCATGAGTGCTGCTGCTCCCAAAGTTACATTTAAATATTTTTTTCAGATTGCTATTCCACTCAATGTCCCTGTGAAGTACCTTCAAAAAATTGCTCCTGCTTTGTGTGGAACCCGAAGGGATCTGTGCTTTTATTTTCAGATAGTAAGAGTGCAGCCACAAGCTGGATCTGCCTGATGCTCTCTCCTATTTGACAGAAGGACTTCCACATTCAACAACAGGTATGTTTAGGTCAGAGTTTGTGGCTTTGTCTACTAAGGAAATTGAGGGCAAGAAAAAAAACCTGAGTCAATTCATGGGGTTTTTATATTAAATGAATTGCTTAGTTGAATCAGAACAAAAGATTGAATGAACATATGTTTGGTTTCAATCCAGATTTTTTCTCACCTTTGTCCAACTTGAATGAAAAACTATAGACCATTTCTGCAATGTGCATCAGCTATACAGGTTTTTATACCCGTCTACCTATGAATTTGTCAAAACGTTTATTCAGGCAAGTACAATATCAGACCCAACATGACTGAAAATATACATCAAAATAAAAAGCAAGTTTCCATGTCAACAAATAGCCACTTTTTGTCTTAAAGAAGCAATTCAATAGTGTCCTAACCACCCTTTATATGTTATTTCACTTAAGCTACATAATAAGGTAAATAGATTTATAAACTTGCTTGAAAAAAAGAATCAAAGGAGTTGCTGTGAAATTGCTATAATTGCTATTATCCTTTTTTTTTTTTTAATAGGAAAATAGGTAGCAAAAAAGAATTGAAATCACTTACATATTTTGTAAATTTGATTAAGTTTGACCAACAGAATTTAAAAAATATATTTTTAAGGAAAAGGCAACATTTAATTTCAGACTTTCAAAAATGTGATATTTTGTCTGTGAAATACTGAAGTCTAGGAGCTTTTAGGAACAGTTTCAGAATTTGAAATTTCACTTCTTTTTCACAGTAGAATTTTACCTAGCTCTAGGAAACATAGTTGTTCAAAAGGATTAAATAAATTTAAAATGGAGGGATTATATGAAAGATTTTGTACTGCCTATTTTGGGTGAGGTAGGGATTTTCTGTTTGTTTTTACACACTTTGTTAAAAAGTATGTGGAAGTCTTTTTGATTTGTTCTTTGCTTTTTCTAGTCTGACTGAAAATAACCCATCATTCACCAGGATTGTCCCATGCTTGAGCCACTAGATCACCAGTTTTCTCTCTAAAAATAAGGAACTTCGGCAGGTAACTGGAATCTTTCTGAAAGAGTAGAAAGATATGATGATGCTGGGCTCTCATGTTATCCCAGTTGGCTAGATTGAAAGGTTGAGTTTCTGCAAATCTGTTAAGGAGTCTTGATGGCATTTGACTCTGGGTAGCTGAATGTAGATTTAAATACAAAAAATAAAATACTAGTGTGGATTTAAATTTTCTTTCTACAAGTTGTATGGATCTTACCAGAACAGGTTGAGCTGGTATTATGTATTTTAAATAATTGACATTTTATATGGTACATTAGCCTTCAGCTAGCAAAGCCCATCTACCTTATTGGAGCTAGCAAAGCTCAGCATGAGCACAAAGAATTCAAAGCTTTCATAGCCTTTAGATGTCTTGAGAGAAAAGCATAGTTTTGCTTTTCACATATCTCCTGATTTGTATAGGGAGAAGATCTACCTCTGAAACGTATGAGCTATCTTTCAGGGAGTTGCTAATAGACATCAGAAATACAAATTTCTCTTGTTAGACCTGCTCTGTCAAACAATAAATATGCTGAAATAAAATGAGAATTCTGTGTCTTTTTTAGTCAGGTACATGTAGTTGGACTAACTTAAAGAATTAGTTGATAGAAGAGCTGGCCTTTTAAAGAGAAAACAGCTCCTGTGCAGTAAACAAAAGTACTGAGTCCATGGAAGAGAGCTTTTGATAAATGAATAGACTGGTAACAAGAACACACTTCTTTTGCATCCAAAAGCAAAATTAAATGGAAAATTGAGATGGTAAAAATAGAGCTTGGCTGCTTCAGAGTGGCTTTCCGTGCATGAAATCAGAGTGGAACATTTGCAAACAAATTAGCTTATGTATTGGGTAGGTTTCTGGTTTTCTTCTGTTTAAAACTAACACAAAGCCCATTTGTGAGGCTGAGACCAGCCTCACAAGGGTGATGCTTTGCCAGGAATTATATAGGATTTCAGCTGCCCGCCCTGGTGCCTGAGTCCTCCCAGCAGCTCAAGCACCACGGGAGCCCACCTGGGTGGTATGAAGGATGTCTAAAGGATGTGACTAGTGGCTAGTGACAGCAGTTGCAAGAGAAGACTTTTATATCAGAGCATATAAAGTGGCAGAAATGCCCACAGATTAATTTTTAATGAAATTACTTAAGCTTTAAAGGACCTCTACTAGAAGTCTGATTGTGCTCTGCTGGTGTGTGTGTCGATGTGGGACCATCAGAGAGCATGGGTGTGTGGGAAAGAAAGGAAGATCCTGGGATGTCCAAGATGTGTGTGGGGGTGGTAGGCTGGCAGGGTGAAATACCTGGGCACTGGTACGACCATGTTTAAGCAGGCAGGACCAGAAAGTGCAGGCAACTGGAGGAAAGGAGGAGGAGGCACTACAGTAACAGAGATAAGGGACCAGATTTGTATATGGGAGGGTGGTGGAAAAGAAAGAGTTTGCAGTATTCAGACTTGTCTGGGTTTGTGCATAGGATGAGATTCATTTGTTGTGCTACAAAGAGTACCTTTGTCTCAGACCTTTCAATTCTGGTGGCAAAACCCCTTTTATGCTTGAGCTGTAGCTTCCTTCTCTTTGTCCAAGATAAGTTGTGATGGGATGAATTGTGATGGGACAAGGAAAAAGAGGTTGCCAATTCCTTTCAGTGACTTGCCTGAAGTCTTATGCAACTCCTTAAGTCTTATCTGGGGTGTCAGCTGGTGCTGGAGCATGTACCAGCTATGAGGTTAGAGTACCTGCCCAGCTCTCCTGGCATCCCGTGGATGGCCAAGATAATTCTTATTTCCCATCTGAGACCTGAGGCCCAGGGGCTGCTTGGCTTCCAAAAAAGAAAAAAAAAAAAAAAAAGAGAAAAAGATTACAACCACAGTTTCATTTGTTCTCAGGGGCAGGAACCACCTTCTAAAACCAAGTAACATTGTATTGTACCATGTGTGCATGTGGTCCCTGGACCTTGGGAGGCCATGGAAGAACTGCAGAAGGTAATGGAGACGGGCAGCCAAAAGAGTGGAGGGGTCCCAGTACTCAAAGAGATGATAAGAAAAGCCAGGACTCTTCAGTCCAAAGGGTGAAGGCCAAGAGTGGTGGCATATGGGTGGAAAATGAAGAATCCCATGATACCATGGATCTTACACAACTAGTAGGAGACTGGTTTTAAAACAGTTACAAGAAAGTCTTCCTTCAACAGCAAGTAGTGGCTTCAGAAGGTTGCTGCTGCTGGGAAACTGATGTTGCATAATATCAGGAAGTCTTTGAATCAACAGTGAAAGGATGGGCTGGGATGCTTCCTCCAACAGGGCTAATGCAGGAGGTAGGGTTACAGGGGAGCAGGTGGGTAATGGACTGCCAGGCTTACATGTTCACTCTATCACGACATGGTAGAGTGCTTTTATTCTTATGTTCTCCCAGCTGTATAATATATCTGTTTCTCTTTTTGAATTCATTAACATATGCTCTGAGGTTAACGGGGGATGGAGTGATGTCACAAGAAGTAGACAGATGCTAAGAAAGATATTCTAACTCTATTCTGATAGGATGGCTTTGTTGTTCATCTAAATAGTGTGATCAGTTGACATCAGAGGTGATTTGGCCTTCACTGCCATAAAACGATTTCTGAGTTCAAATATAGAGTCTTAGACTTATTTTTTTCCCAAGCCTTGTTAGTTTCCAAGGAGATCTAACCATGTAGACTGTCTGCAAAGGTGGTAATAAGCCAGAAATGAACAAGATGGACACAAAGAACTTCTTGGCAAAAATCAAAATTTCAAAGCAGTTCTTTCTTTTAATGGCTAGTATGCAGAAGCAATCTGATCAGTTCTTTTCAGACTTTGAAAAGCCATACTCATTCGCCTTCACAGTATGGTTTTTTAAACAACTGGCTTTCAGACTGGTGGCTGAACAGAAAAAATGAGAAATATCCTCATATTGTTTTGGATGGGATTTTTTTTCAGAATATCTGGCAATTGAAAATAAGATCGCACAAATTATTCTGTCTGCCTATAAATAATAATAGTTTGAATTTATAACTCAGTGATCAGGAAAATGATACAGTCATAAGGCAGGGAGGAAAAAAAAAGCAGGTGCCATTCATAAAATATGTTCCTTGTTTTATGCTACACAGAGATGGCCATTACCTGGGGTGAAGAGTCTTGGATTTTGCCTTTCAGTAAGGTAAAGATAGGATTTGAACTTGGGCTGTCTTTTATGCCCAATGCTTACCATGGGTTTTGGGAGTGAGAAAGTATAAAGGAGAGGTAAGAAGGGTCTTAATTCTCTTGGGAATGACATCTGCATCTGCATTTCCTTGTTAAACTAACCCACAGATTTAGTCCTGTTTCTGTATGTAATAGCAATATTTTCCTCAGGAAGAACTGAAAATATTTTACCTAGTTTGACCCAAATCTACAGATCTTAATCTAGAATACTTAATGCATCATTTGTAAATAAGTAATTAAGTAAATAAGCCATTTGCCATTAAAATGCCCATGTCTCCATGTAGCTTTCAGTGACATCTAGGACAATGCTAAAAGACAAGCTTTAAAAGAGAAGTCCTTTGTGTTACTAATTGTGGAATGGTCAGTGTGGCTGCGCGTTACTGAGACTCAACCTTTGGGCAGAAACTGGAAATTATGCCAGTTAACTCTAGCCTTGTCACTTAGGGAAGTTTTATCACTATTACAATTTTTATAAGGTCTGGATTATGATTTTGAGCTTGTCTCTGACTTTCACACTTTCCATATATTCCACAATGGACTTTATTTGTATTAAAAAATGCATATTTTCCATCTACACTGACTATGTAGGAGTCATGAATGAGATTAATAATGAGGACCTGAGACATGTGGAATACAAAACAGTATGTGTTCAGGAAGAGCGGGGTAGACGCACAGGAACCTCTTTCTTATCTGTATATGAACACATTTATTATTTTTTCCCCATCCAATACTGAGCTCTGAAAGAATGACTAAACGCTTTATTTTGGGGCTGTTACTCCTCCTCCGGCTTGTTCTACTGGTATTTCATTCTGGAAGGCCAGCCCATGGAACTGCGTTGGAGTTGTTTTTAGCTGGCGCTTCCTCAAGGAGCCAATAGGGGGCAGTAGAAGAGCAGGCATTTCCTTCTGCCTGATTGGCTGCTTGGAGATAACTCGAAAACTCCTGTTTCCCTCTGAAGCCCAAGAGAGCAGTGAGCTTGTAAATCAGCATTCCCGGAGGAACCTGATAAAAAAAAAATAAAAAATCAGCAACCCTAAAACGAAGTGGAAAAAGCAGTGCTTGCTCTAGTCACAGACTGCCTCCCTCATGGTGGAGGGTGGCGGAGGTAGTAAATAGGTTTTACCTGCTCCCATACACAACACTGGGAAGGCAGCCTGGATAAGGGGGTTATAATAATGCAATGAGATGTTTGCTCTTTTGACACCTCTGCTAATGTTGGAATAAAAGAGGTAGCAACATAAGTACCTTCTGTAGATTGTTACATAATAGGAGGCATCGATCTCCTCACATTTCTCATTTCAGTGTAGGTATAGGGACCCTAAAGGGAGTTTATCTGAGGGTCCTAGAAAAGCTTCTTTCAGTTTTGGTAAATGGGGTTGGGCAATAAAGAGATTTCCTATTGCATGGTCATCTAAGCCTTCCAGGGACTCAGTCATCACCTTTAATGTCACTTATGAACCTTCAGAAAGAGTAAGGACATGTACAATGATCCATACTAGGTGTCACTTATGCAGGTACCAAACAAGCTGCAACCCTATTTCTAAGTTAATCTCCAGTTTGAACTCTGATCTGTACAAGGAGCTGATGCCCCTGAACTGCCACAGGACTGCCTCCCGTGCACAACATGACAGCCACTACACCTTCACCGTGTTAATGTATTTATTATCACTGTTGTCTTGTACAGAGGAAGCTCTGCTAGCAACATCTGGCAAGCCATTAATAACAGCTGACTGTGATAAATGTCTATTAGTTACAACTGATTTCAGCGTTTCATGGCTGACCTGAGCACAGGCAATCAGACCGTAATACTATTCACATGTAAATTAAGTACAAGTTCCTGTTGCAGGAATGCTGTGGCTAAATGGGCAACCTCTCACTTTTCATCTGATCAATTTTAACAAATTACCTGACTAGCTTGCTTTCACCTTCCCTTTCTTGCAATTATCTTGGTTATATGTTTTTTATTTAGCATTAGTATGCCTTGTGTCTGGTAAAGCCTCTCTACAAATCAGTAAGGAGCTGTGTTTCCTCGCTCACCCTGCACACCCTCTCAGTGCTGTTTAAGTGTGCTGATATTATTGGGTCCAGCCAAAATTAATAGGAGCTAAAAAATGCAGCTGGGCACACTGGTACGTATGTTTGTAGGAGGCAGCAATGTATTATGTTATCTCCACATTGGCGGGCGAAAAGCAGTGCTCAGTGCTGTTCACAAAATGCTCCCTTTCTTTGGCAGTTACTGGCAGGCTGAACACATTTAATCTTCCGTGGTGTTATCCTAGGAACATTAATGCTAATACAGGTGCCCTGGTATCTCCTCTAAGAGAAGGCATAGCTTAGTCAGGAGTTGCAGGGTGATATTTCAGGGGCCGTACTATGCTGTGCATCAGATTTAGCAACTTTAAAAGACCTTTTTGACCTTTTGATTAAAAAGACTCCCAGCATTTGTTCTCCTCCACCTCCTCATAAAGCTGTCACTGTTTGCAGTCCTTCTGTTCCGTTCTCTTCCTACTTAAAATAAAATGAAACTGTTGGCCTCTGGTCAAGTGACTTTGAGCTGGGCAACAAGCCTGTATCCATAGGAGGGGACACCTACGCTCTATTTCCCTATGTAAAGCCAGGACCAGTTGATAAAGTAGGGGACTGGCAGTTATGTGGCATAGGATCTCTGACCTGGTGACACACTTAAGACTACACCCAGTATTGGCCTCGAATCCTGTTTTACTTGACTAAGTGCTCAAATTCTTGTCAGACTCTAAAAGCACAGGATGAACCTGCCCTGGAGACTTTGTACTCCTGGCACCTGTGTGCTTTCTTCCAAGGGGCTGTTGCTGAAGGGGCCTGGTGCTTTCACAGGGGGCTACAGAGAAGACACACTGCTATAATGTATGGAGCTTTGGCACTGACAACTGGGAGCCAGCAATTGCCAGAAAGAGGGATCCAGCTCTGAGCTGTAACACTCCTGGTTTGGGAGATAATTACGTTTTCTTCCCCTTGACAAGATGCAACTGCAGAGGAGAAAGAATGTAAAAGCTGCGTCTGTAATGCGGTAAACTCTGGGACAGATTATTTCT
This sequence comes from Thinocorus orbignyianus, assembly GCA_013400375.1. Taxonomy (NCBI): domain Eukaryota; kingdom Metazoa; phylum Chordata; class Aves; order Ciconiiformes; family Thinocoridae; genus Thinocorus; species Thinocorus orbignyianus. Next base: position 2,053,880 of record VXBW01003162.1, on the reverse strand, counting down.
GGTGACTGAGGCTCTGCCAAGCTGCCTGCTGTGGGGGTATCTAGGTGCTGATGAGGACTCCTGGGCTCTCTGTGCTTGCTAACTTCAAGCAGCAAATGCTCAGAGCAGAGAGGGTTGTCAAGGAGGAGGTGTGGGAAGCTGCTTTGTCAGCTGCTTGCCCACAAGATAATGCATACAGGGAGTTTGCATAGTGGAGGCACTCAGGGGGAGACAGTTTTCCATTAGTACCTGGATGCTGAAAAGGAAGATCTGCCCCTAACCCACAAGGGGAGAATGGTAAGTAGGAAAACCTAGCCATCTTGGCAAAGAGATCTTGGGTTTATCTGGTTCTCCTCATGAGTCTGTTCAGAGTCATACATAGAGATGGGAGGAAAGGGGAAAGGCAGCTCACAAAACTCTTCCCACTGGTGCTGCAGCCCAGCCTGCTTACAGTGTGACGAGTCTCCAGTTTTGCAGACCTTAGCCTACAAGTGTTTTATAGCTCCAAACCAAATTTATATTGCATATGGAAAACAAAATAAGGAAATTATATGCAAATATTTTGTTAAATAGTGTGAGAGTAACTTTCCTGTACCTAGTTAGCTTGTTTACAAATGAGGGCAATAGAGAAGGAAAGGGACCTGAGACATGTTTTGTGTGGTCCTCTAGGACAGTCAGCAGCTGAAACCTCTCTGCCCTTTGGCTTTAATATATGAAGATGATGTGTGTGTCTGGCTTATATACATACACTGTTTGGGATTACTGACAAATCTGCTTATTTTCATTGTGAAGGGCTTGCTTATTCCTGATGTACTTCAGCCCTCCTGGAGATGATGGGCTCTGAAGGAGGGTTCTGATGGGAGTTACAGCCTGAGTTTAGCCTTCCCTGTCTTTGATAGCATTAGCCTAATAGGAAGCTGGGTGTCAAGTAGGAAACTCCTGCATTGAGTTGGGGCTTAGCTGCAAACGTTCCCATGCTTGGATATGAAAGGCTGTTTGTATTCTCAGATATTTGTAGCATGTCCCCCATAGAGCCACGTCACTGCAGTTATACAGACTCAGAAGCATCCATGTTTCTATTTTCTGCTCATTGTCTCTCTTCAAAGACTGTTAAGAAACTTCCAATTAGTTTCACAGTGCAAAACTAGAGGAACATGCAATTGAGGAAGGAAAGCCTTCTGTTGATGTAAATATTCAAATATTTTAAGGAGAATAAAAATTTACAACATCCTATTCCTACTACGGAGTCAAGTAAAAAGATCCCATTACTGACTCTCCTAAAATCATCGCTGTGTCCTGAAATTTCAGGATTTCAGTTTCCTATTGCAGTGGTGCTACAGCAGGAAACAATTTGAGTAATGTTTGCCCCTGTGTGAAAGTGTTTGCAGAACTGGGCTGTTGGAGTGCATCTTCCAGTTTAGGATTGGTAACATCTTGATCAATTTAAAAAAAAATATATAAAAGCAACCTATTCACTAATTTTAATGGACATGCTGACATTTAGCTTTAATAGATCCACTTTGTTAAGCACAAACAGACTTCCTGCTAGTTGCAAATTCTAAAGAAACTTCTACGGAAAGGAATATTAGAAGTATTGAAAATACTTCATTTCTCTTCTGACCTTCATAAACATTGGCATGAAAGAAGTGTGATGATCACTTTGTTGACAAAGGATATTATTAGCATTTGCTAACACTTCATAGTTTCTGCTCTGTATGAAGTGGTGGATGTATGGTAACTCTTTAGGATGGAAATGTGTGATGCTCTGAAAATGGAGCGGATCTGTTGTTATAAACAAACAGATTCAAAGAAGGGAAAACCATAAATAGAGTTTAACTGACATAGCAGATAATAATATGTTAGTTGCAATGGAATAAAGCAGCAAAAAAGACAGATAGGTTGTGTGTCAGGATTTGTTTTTTATTTCTTTTCACTAGGCTTTCCAGCCTCAATATCTTTTCGGTCTAAAATACGAGAGGAATACAATTGACTTTGAGGTTGCACTGTGATGGATCTGAATGTAAAAGCCTATTTGGATGTTCTGTTTTCCTTTCCCCTTGTCACTGTTCTTTGCATTTTATAGCTCTTTCTGCTTTTTAGAGTTTTGTAGAACAGGTTTTGTTTACAAAAAATGGTGGAAATTTATACCATCTTAATTTATTGTGTTCTCATAGTCTTTTTGAATTTTGCACTATGTTCACATGTTTTAAAAGGAGTTGTCAAGGTGTCAGTCAGGCTAATGTAATTTATCAGTACAAGCATCATGAACACTTTAAGTTATTAAATGTTAAACTCTTCTCACCAAATATGCTAAATAATCCAGTAACTATTGAGCTTCATATTTTAAAGCAAAACTTTAAAAGAGCCTTAAATCTCTGGCTTGTAGACAGTGTTAAGCATGGAGGAGAAACGAGTAACAGCCAATGAGAAATCAGGGAAGCCACAATGGAGATGTTGGTCTGCCTTTTCAAATACAGTTTACTACCCAAGTTCTGTCTAAACAATGTCTTTCAGCATTCAGTACCTAGCATTAAAATAATTATGCACGCCAAGGTAGTTGTTAAGACTATCAATATTACCTCTTCTTTCTATTGTGGAATCTGTCAGCCTGTTACAGCTTTTCAGATGATGCAGTTGGCAGCTTTATGTAGAACACTAGCCTAGTGTTCATGCACACTATAAATCTAGTCACCTCCTACCAGTCATACTTTTCTAAGTCATTCTTTTTTTGGTAAAAAAAAAAAATAAAAAAAAATTTATCCTTTCCCTCAAGCTCTATCTTATTTTTTTTTCCACCCTAAATACTACTTTTTTATACTGATTCCTCCCCCCAAAAACTCCAGTAGTCAGGGTGCCCTTTGGACTGAAGTTAAACAGGACATTGTACTCAAGTGTATGCAATGATCCATTGCAGACTGGGATAGGTACTAGGGGAGAAGAAGAGGTCTGAAAGCAAACCTGCCAGGAATCAAAACCCTGAAAATCTCTATGAAGAAATGGAAATCTGAAACAGGTGAATTTTTGGTTTTGTTGAGATTGCATTCTGTGGTAAAGTATTAATGCAATACTTTGCTTGTGATACATTTTGCAGTTATGAAGAGTACTGTACAGAAAGAGGGAATTTAGGAAAACTCAAACAACTGTCTTCAAAGAAGCTGCTAAGAAGGGAAACACGTGGCTTATGCCTTGAAGAGGGTAAGAGTTCAGCTGCTTTATCTGTGGACAGACAGCATATTCAAAATTGCACTTTGTCATCTAGCTGCTACTGGGACATTGTCTGGCAAGAGTGGCATTGTCAAAGGCAGCGTTTTGGGGGGCAAGAGAGGAAGTCTTGTGATCTGAAAATTTTCAACCTAAACTAAAAGTTCAGTCAAGAGTTTCTGTTTTTTTTCTTTATATCTTTGATGTTTCCTCCCTCTCAGTTAATATTTTACATTTTTGAGCTTTGTCTCAGGTGACCCTAAAGAAATCAAAATTTTCCTGTTGTGAAATTAAGGAGTTAAATTGTTTTCACATTTATACAGTTTTATTAACTATGACTACTTGTACTTCAATTTCCTAATACTACTTTTCCAAGAAAATTTTGTGTTTTCAAGCACATCCAGTGCTCTCCTTCTGTAACAACTTCCAGCACTACCAGATCTAGTTAGTATTGTATATCCGTAAACACATTCACTGCTGAAGATAGAATGTGGACTGCAATCTTCATGGCAATGGTAAGATTGTTCTTGGGAATAAATGTATGGTTTTGTTGTTAAACCAAAACATCGTCCTATCACTTTGTATTCATTTCTTTTACTGCTTGAATCAGAGGGAGGTACTTTGGAGAAAGAGACAGCCCAATTACGGCTTCTCTTGTCTGAGGAAAATGCACAGCTTCTTCTACCTAGAAAATTGAGCTTTAGTGTGAATTTAATTATCACACTCTACTCCCAAGAGCATTCTGTCTGCAGAACAGCAGGCCAGGCCTCCTTTTTTAATTTAATTTATCTTATTTTAACCTGAGAGTGTTTATGCTCCTCTGGCCTGCACATTTGACAGTTAAAACTGCATCACTGAGAAGGACAGTCTGAAGGTTGTGTGCAGGTACTGACATTGCAGGTAAAGTATTTCTGTACGGTCTCTGTGTTTTCCACTCTCCTGTTCCAAGAGCTCTCAGATAAACCGTTTCATTAGGATGGACTATACACATGGCACATTGCTTTCAGCTTGTTTATTCGTTTACTGCTCTGCCTGAGTGAATCTAGGCCCCTCTAGCGGTTGGATGGTGGAAACACCCCCCAACCCTATCTGTGATAAACTCGTACCTGTGATCGGTATTTTCAATGCTTCTTCTCTAGTTTTTTTGAGTAAACTTATTATGTTGGATCTTTTATTGGGCTCTTTGCCATTTGTGCAGCTTCTTACAGCTGGTAAGGAAAGCCCCAAGTGAAAAATTAATATGCAGCTGAGCAAGAAATGGTATGTCAAATGAGGTTCTTTGTATTCAGCAAGGAGCTAGAGTTCTTCCAAAACTATGTCAGAAAGAGAGAAGAAAATAATTTCTAGAGCAGAATTTGATATTTTTTCCTTAGTTTTCTACTCACAAACATCTCATGATTTCTTGGCACTCATGCTGGAAAGCGTTTGATAAAAATTTCTGGTACTTTCTTCTCTTTCCACTTTCCCTTGATGAGCCAGTTCCTAGAGAGTTTACTGCACATATTCAATATGTTGCATTTGAAATCTGGGTTCAATTCTCCAGCTGGAACTAGTCACATAAATCCCATGACATTTTTCCCTGGCTGAATGGGTTGGAGAACACATGGAAACTCTGAATTTCTCACTGGGGCCGTCAGTGCAGCTGAGAGCCCTCAGCTCATATATTCATGCTGTGTAGCAGCAGTGCCTTACTGGGTGGCGATACCAGCCTGGCTCCTGAGTGAGCTGTTGGCATACTAGTGCAATGCTGTGCCTTAATTCCTAGCCCAGGGAGACCATCTCCAGCTGATGGAAATGTTGCCCGATACTCGCACCTCTCCAGCTGTGCAGCACTCTGTGCCTGAGCATCTCTTGAGGGTGCATGGGAGCATAGCTCTCCAACAGGGCTAACCTGTCTCTGGCCTTGGAGCTGCCTGAAAGTTGGTCTAATGGCACAGATACTCCTATGAGAAGTCAGAAGGAGAAAGGCAAAGAGGGATTTTTGTTAAAAAGCTTTGCTTCCGAGCACTGGCATTGTTCTGAGAGAACAGGATTGTTGCAAGATGCTCATGCTACTGCAGGGTTAGCCTTCCTCTTGTTGTGTTTGCCATTTTGTTATGAAGGATGAGGTCTCATCCTCTAGGAAGGGTTTTGAGAATACTCTCACAGCTGTTGTGAACTAATACAGGTCACCCAGTAAAGCTTTCCTGGCAGGGATATTCAAGTCACTTGACACTTAGTGAAGCCCTTTCTGACAAGTGTCTGCTGAGTCTTTTTATTTAAAGAACTATTCCCTTTTCTCTTTACATACTTTAGGCTCAGGATGCTGTTTAGAAAAAAATCCCGCTTACTAGAATGATAGTTCTTATAGGCTATTGAACAACAAACCGGCCATTAACTGGTAGTAACCAGTCATTAAGAAAAGCTTGCACACCTCACTCTCAAGTGGATTATTCAGTGCTCAGTCATACTTTGCTGCAATTTTGTGCTTTCTAATGTTGGGAAGACATGTGTTGAATAAATAACATTGAAGATTTTTGTCTAGCTGTTACAAGTTCTATAGGACCAAATTAAGGGTGCTGTGCATTGGCTTTATGAACAGTAGCACCTCAATATGTTCTGTAGACCTGCATTCACCTCTGCACGGCTTGAGGACCAAGTTGTCTACTTCCCCAAACTATGGCTGAATATTGCAGGTGAAATCTAACAAGTGAATTCAAAGCTTCAAACTATATTAACTTTTGATTGCAGAACTTTATCAAAGCATCTTAACAATGGAATTTTTTTCCTAGCACATAAAAAAATGGAAACAGAGAGGGATGTAAATTACAAAGACAAAAGAAATTAAGTTGATTTTCTCTGTTACTACGGAGTTCTAAATGTTTGGATTTTTTTTTTTTGTTTTTTTTTTTTTGTTTCTTTTTTTTTCCAAGTAATGATTTAGCAAATAATGAAGTTGAGTCTGTTCTGAATCCTGGACAAACACCAATGCCATTTCCCCTTTGATTAGGTTTAAAAGGAAAAAACTATTATATTTAGGTTTTTGAGCCATGAGGTTACCTCTGCAATCATGACAGAGAAGAAACTCCCCTTTTGTATTGAGATTCTCGTACAATGCATAATTCCAGAAGGTGAAAACACCCACCGTGTTCAAAGACTTGTAGGCAGTACAGTGAAAATAACTTTTCAGGAGTATTTTACCTGCTTTCATTGCCTGTTCAGGCTCCAAGCCTAGATTGAGTCGTAGAAACCTGAATATATTCCTGCCTGATGTCCCCATCTAGACTTTAACTCCCTTCATTCTGTAATATGCATTAGGTAGATGATTGCAAAAATTAGTGGAGTTACTTCATAAAGTTTTGTTTCTAAGCATGCTTGGCTTGCATCTGAAATAAGAAGTGCTTAATAGGTATGCAGCCACTGCCAAAATGTATCCTTAAATTTTAGTGTAAACTCTTTATAAAAACATGGTAACAGGACCTTCAAATTGCTAATCTACAAAAGTCAGATTAAATGTTTTTAATCGCATCAGAAATTTTGATGCTCAGTTTCCTACAAAATCCAGAAAACCTTCTTTGTAGTATGTTTCATCATGCATTGGAACTTGGCAGGCAGGTGTAATTCGATTATGACTGCTATCAACATACACAATTAAAATAAGCCGGTTGCTTTCAAAGCTGAAAATTAACAGGTTTAACAAAGCTAGAAGCCACGGATTCCATAGAAACCTAAAGTACCTGAATCAAAAGATACATACAGGCAAATCTACATTTTTTCATTTTGATTGTCCCTTGCCAGTAATTGCCTGAGCAACTGAGGTTATACCTGCTGTCTTTGGAAGCCTACAAATTAGGTACAATTGACATAGTTTAAGAAATAAAGCAAAATAACCTCCAGTAGCGCGAGATTTTTTTTAGAAAAAGTTTTAATACTGATAAAGGTTGAAGTTCTTGTTTCAGCTCCGTGTCTGTCCTCCCAACATGGAAATGATTTCCTGATCATGAGTATAGTATTAATAGGGCTTGTAGCTGTTCATCTGCTACCTGCCAACTCATGAATCACTAAATGTGTTGCTTTTCCTGATCACAGGGGCACAGTCCTGCAATCCACCATTCACTATGGCTGCAGAGGCAGTTACATGCCTTGCTCTCATTTGTTACGGGTTAAGCATTCTTCCATCATGGGTCAGAAAGACTCCAAAAGTCACTTGGCTTTCCCAGACAGTGCTTTCATTTCAGATTTCCCCAAAAGAAGTAGTCTAGATCTAGATGTATTAGATGTATTGTATGAAATCTCAATGTGCAAGACACTTAATTCTGTGCACCTTGGTAAACCTAAACTTCGACCCATGGCTGTTTAAAGACTTGCAGGTAAAGCTTGCCAGGGAATAATTTGTGTTTCATGAAAGCTTCTGCAGTTTTTGTGACAGCTTCTGAGGTTGTGAAGTTTTTCTTCTGCACTGAAGGAAAATCAAATCCTTAAGAGTCCTTTTTGTGAAATGGATCTGTGGAAAACATCCTTTTTTATCATGGCAGGATCAGATTTTTCGACTTGTCTTCCCTTCTGCCATTCCTCTGACCTGACAGCCCATTTCAAAGCCTTAGAAAACCCTTCACGGTGCTGTTTTTCCTGAAACTGGAACCCAACTCTCTAAACAAAGAAAATATTTTGTTAAGACAATTTCATGTTAGAACAATTCCATCAGATTTAAGTTCCTTGGGTGCTTGGTCCCAGGTCCCTTCTCCCTCATCAACTTATTTGTGGAAACAATGTAAGATCTAGGGACCTGATGGGCTGTAGGACTTTCCTCTGAATCTCCTCATGCCCGTTTACTTGGACCATGAAGTCACCATAGGAAATAGAGGGTGGTATAAAGATTTTGTGCAAACTGTAGAAAGCACTAAAGTTTCACACATCACTAGTGAGGTAGCCTGGACTCTGGGAGCCTAAGGAGAAATCTGAGTGTGCTTGATTGAGAGAAGCACAAAATGTTTCCACAGCTTTACTGTTCCTGTGCCTTTTCTATCTTGTATTTAATCAAGCTGTTACTAACATCAAGCTGTTTTGTCTTTTCACGTGAGAAGCAGCATATTGTACCATAGTTTTGGGAAACAGCCAAAGTCTATATGAGACAGAGCACCTCCTGGAACATTGTCTTCCATCCAGGAACTGCCAGCTGTTGTGCCCTACATCAAGTCTAAACTAACCACTAGGGAGCAAGGGACTGAAGGAAGAAATTTTCTGGGACAAGCAGGCTGATCAGACAGAGAGCTGAGGTTTTCTGGGTTACCTCTGATATGAGAAGGCACTAATGTGACTATTAAGCACTGAACAGCCTTTGATCTGTGAGTCAGTCATTCAGTATTCTTGGCCCAACGAGGGCACATCTGCTCCTCTTTGATCCACAGGGAAGACTGGTCTGACGATCTGCTTTCCCCAGGGCTGTGTAACTGGTTGCAACCTGTTAAGTGGACATAAGATTGTTGCCTTAGCAAAGACTAGGAACTTTGTAAAATCCTGGAATTTTATTGATAACAGATGAGTTTATCGATTGAATTTGCTATCGAGGCTGCCCAGACAGCTATGGTGTGTGCAGCACACCAAGCATGATCTAAAGCAGAAAATATATGCTCTTGGATGACACCGACGTACAGATCAGTCTCTTTTTTCTGTTCTAGCTGGGGCAACCACTCCCTCTTTGTCATATCTGCTCTTTCAGTCCATTCAGTCCAGGAGCTATTGGCACCTGTTACCTTATCACTGATAAAAACATTCAGGTGGGTTGACCTGTCCTCTCTTGGCAGATAGCCAAATGGGCACGATCCCATGCTCCTTTCTCCATCTCCACTAGTCCTCTTCACTTTTCCTCTCCCCAAAATAGCCCCTTTTGTCTGCGCCAAGGGAAAATATATCAGTTGTTCTAAATAAAGCCTATCCAAATTTGTTCTGTTTGGTCCTACCCTTGTGTGAAGAGGGGATGAATTAAGGGTTGTTTATATCCAGAAATAAAACAGAAGTATTTACTGTTTTTTTATTGCTTGTAATGCAATGACTCAATGTATTAGGACAAAATGCTATTTGGAGTAATGAAAGGAATGGATACTTCAGTGACAGCACTGATTTTGATCTAACACAGACTAATATCTAATGCTGGCACAATGTAGATCACAGCCAAATGAGATTTTCTCTTACTGCAACAGAAAACTATTAAAAAGCAGTACTCAGTAAATACATTAACATATGGTGATACGGCTGTTATTCTGTCTGCACTCCACAGGGCTCATGAAGAACATGTTAAACTCTCTCTTCCCCCAGTTCCTTAAGCAGACATTTCCTACTTAAGGAAGAGCAAGTAAATAAAGACCAGAGTTCCTGTTTCTAACTTTCATGTTCAATACCAAGTTGACTCTAGTTGCCCAAGGCCAAAGCTGGATCTATCTTTCACTTGTAGCCTGGAGAAGAGAGGACTCCATGAGACCTTCTTGCAGCCTTTCAATATATATACAGGCTTATACGAATGATGGAGAGAGACTTTTTACCTAGGTCTGTAGTGATGTCACAAGGCATGATCATTCTAACTAAAAGGGAGTAGATTTATATTGGACATGAGGAAGAATTTTTTTATGGTGAGGGTGGTGAGCCAGTGGAACAGGTTGCTTGGAGAAGTTGTGGATGCCTTGTCATTAAAAGTGTTCAAGGTTGGAGTGGCTTTGAGCAACCCGATCTAGTGAAAGATGTCCCTATCCATGGCATGGGGTTTGGACTAGATGATCTTTGAAGGTCCCTTCCAACCAAACTCTTCTATAATTTCTGTTCCTTTCCTTGGCAGTGTGTTACTTAGCCAAATCTCACTAGCCATCTGTGGTTAACAGTGTGTTTGCAAAACTAAATAAAGATTGTCCATGGGTCCATATCAAAGATTAACTCAAGGTTATTTTATGTCACTGCCACATTTGTATATGTAATTCATGTGCTGCTGGGATCCGAGGGTAGTCAGGACTGTGTTCTGTTATTCACAGAAGGAATTAAAAAGACATAATGTTAACCAGGAGCACAGTAACCATATAACTGGTATAGTCCTGACTCTGACTGAGTTCCAGTGTTATTCTCCAGGTATAAATAACACAATAGCTAGTGTTGGAAGAGGCTTTTAAAGGTCATCTAGTCCTGTAATGAGCAGGGACACCTTCAACTAGATCAGGTTGCCTAGAGCCCGGTCCAATCTGACCTTGAATGCCCTAGGGATGGGACATCTATCACTTCTCGGGGCAACCTGTGCCAGTGTTTCACCACCCTCATCATAAAAATGTTTTCCTTATATCTAATCTAAATCTACTATGTTTTTGTTTAAAACCATTACCCTCTGTCCTCTTGCAACAGATCCTGCTATAAAGTTTCTCCCCATTTTTTTTTCTATAGGCCCCTCTTTAAGTACTGAAAGACAGCAGTAAAGTCTCCTGGTGCCTTGTCTGCTCCAGGCTGAACAACCCCAATTCCCTCACCACAGACTTGCAGAAACACACAAGAAACAAAAAACAAACAAACAAAGTAGGACAATGCAAGAAAACGAAGAAAACTATTTTGAGAGTCAGGAGAGTAAAGAAACAAAATAGGTGCCTTTTTTTCTTCCTGAATCTCCAGTCTTAGGGCTTCCTAAAGGAAATAGAAATTAGATAAAGCCCCTCCTTTGTTTGTAGAAAAAACAACCTCCATCCTAACCTATTGAGGTTTCCAACAGACTCCTTAGCTTTTAATAAAGCCTTTTCAAAAACACAAATGAACTGCTATCATGCTATGTTGCAAGACAGATATTTTCAAGTTTTCGGTTTCCATCCATTGTGTACTTTCTAGAGGTAATTTTTCTTGTGCACACTGGTAGTTCGTTGCACAGCTGGAGCACCTTTGGCAAATGAAAGGGTTATAATGACTCTGCTGGAGTTGTGCATTTCCTTTGTCTCTGTAACCACTGGCACAAAGCAGCTCTTAGCTGCTCTCTCCTGCTGCAGGAGGATTTGGAAACTGCCTGGGGGACAGGGAGTCCCAGATAGACAGCTGACAGGGAGGGCAACTGTTGTAAGGGGAGGCACAAAGCTCCTGCAGCTGACAGGTCCCTTAGGAGAAATGGTGGTATGTGTTTAATTGCAGGTCCTTTACTTCCGCACACTGACGCTGCTGAGAGTAAACTCATGGCAGTCGTTGCTGAAGATGCATATGGGGCACTGCAACCTGAGGGGGTGTTAGTGATGCCCTGTCCTGCTGCTGAGGCCAAGAGGGCCACTGCCACGGAGTGAGACCAATGTGGCTAAAGGTGCACTCCGTAGCCTGGGGGATAAAAACTGTATCAGCTGGCAAGGGTAGGTCCCCCCCATGCAGACCTGTTGTATGCATTGCATGAAAGGCTTCCTTTTCACCATGCTTAGACTATGGTGTGATGAACACAAACCCCCACATTGTCGTGAAAGTGCGAGTAACATACCAACCTTTCAACCATTGGGCTTAAGTTAATGATGGAGTAAGATATAGGTAACCCCCTCTTGGTGAGAAAGTGTGTATTAAGATGAGGCAAGCATAGATCCAGAACTCTCGTTCTTAAAGGGGCTGAGAAAATGAAATAGCATCACGGATGCATCTCTGGATGGTAGATACTGTCTTCACTAGAGCCTTGTTGATTTTTGTTAGCTAGAGATCTCATGCAAAATATGATGCTAAGAGTACTGTGGGAAGAAGAAAAAAATCAGATTTTAAGTGATGAGAGAGGTCCATGCTTTTAATTTAAATCATCAACTGCATATGATTTTGATAAAGCTGTTTTTTTCTTATACTTAAAGCTGGCTAGATCAACATTCCTTGTGGCCCATCGGCACAATAACCTCAAACAAAACTGGGGAAAAAGTCTATGGTCATGATAGAAACTGAGAGAATAAAACAATGAATAATTAAGATCCAACCAGAAGATATTTCCGTCGAATATCAATTCACACTGGGATCAGAAATGCCCTACTCTTTCCCACTAAAGTGTGTGCATGTTCCTGCACTGTCAGATTTTCTGCCTTTTTTCAGTAGGTTGCTGAGCTGAAAGCAACTTTTTATCACAATTTAAAAAATAGACATCCAATAGGGAAATTGGCTCCTTTTAGGTACTGTCTGGTATGGACCTTTGTTTGCCTTTCCAGATCTATCAGCAGCAGTTTTAAATATTGCCTGGATTAGAACAAATATATACAAATATAGGGTTTGGGTTTTTCTCTGTTTGATAAAGGGGGATAAACCAAGATTTCCCTGTAACAGTGGTATTTTGAGTGTCCTAAGGGCAACATCACAAGGAAATCACCTTGACTTCAAATAAGATGACAAAACAATTCAGTTCATGACATGAAAAAGGGTTCTAGCAAAACCAAATGTGGCAGTCATTTGTAATTTGGCACCTGCCAGATGCTATCATGAAATATGCACTTTGTTTAATTGAGAAAGGATGTTGCATTTTTTGAAGAAGTAGCTTGATTTTGTTGGAAACTAGTCTGTGCTTTGGAAACGGACAAGAAGAACCTGCTTTTTATCACCAATGATCCTTATGTACTTCACCTCGGCAAAAGATTACCATCTGTATGCCAGAAGAAACTCCCTTGAAAGCTTTTCATGGATTGCTCAGATTTTTTACATCTCGGTGGTGCCAAGACAGAAAAGAAAATTAAAGTAAAATTCACATCTTTCATGCTTCTAGCCTCCAGGTATTAGCCACTGCCATTATGATACTCAAGAGCACAACAGATCGAAAGCATTTTGAATGCACTTACTTTAATTTCAGCAAGGACAGTTACAAAGAGCATTCCTCCAGAGGTAAAAGTCAGCTATTGCTAAGTACCTCTTTGGAGTGCAGTCTGAATATTGTTTGCTTGGTGATATCAGGGGAGTTTTGAATTGTGATAAAAAGTGACTTTCCCTCACCAGCTGTTCTGAGCCTTCCTTGATGAGGTGCTGACTCAGTCTCTTGTTGCTGCCTGATGTCCTGACTTCTGTAATGTGCCTCTGATCCCTCTCTTTGCCTTGGGCCCAGTTTGTACTGCACAGTTCTCACAATGGAAGTCACCTGTCACTGACTACATGCATCCATGCTTAACTTGTTGGCTACTGAACGCTAGCTCCTTATCCAACTGCACAAGCCTGCAGGTAGCAGATACCTGCAACCAAAGTGCTTCCAGACCAGGTAGAGCCATGTCAGCAATTGCAAACCAAGACATTCTATCAATGGATCTGCCTAGTGCAGATATACCTCCCATGGCTTTTAGTTGCTTTACACAAGCAGAGAGAGGGCTGTGAACCCTTACAAACCAGGTTTGAGTCCTATGGCCTGCAAGGCCAAGGCAGTACTTGGTGGGTGAGAGAGGGAATGCTTATCTGTCCCAGCTGGGTTGCATGATATGGGGCTGGCATGCTGTACTGCATGCTGTGGCAGTGAGAAGTGAAATCCCCCTCCATAAGCCAGTGCCTGAACACCTTTCTGGCTTTTATTACTCTTGTTTTTCTCCTTGTGCCCACTGTCTGACCTGACAAGCAAGCTTCCCTTTGACATGGAGTTGAAACTGCTTGCTGAATAACACAACTCCATCCTTTGCTTGCTGTCTGCCTGCTTGCCTTCCCTTACTTCTTTTCTTATGAAAGACATATTCTTCTCTTCCTTTGTGCCCAGATTTGCATGTGTACTCTTTGATTGCCAAAACTTTCCTGCATTCAATGGTTTGATCAGTTCCCAGATGTTTATTTGCATGTATATGTACGTCCCAGCACTCCTCCCCCCACTTTTGTAAAAACACACAAATATTTGAAACAGAAAACCATGAATGTAATTTCCCCACTTTTGTTATTTTTATGAAGTACTTCAAATATTGCAGTGTGGGGGAAAAAAACAAAAACCAGCATAACCCATATTAAGATGTACCCTTATTACTTGTACATTAATAGAAAAGGACCGTACTACTTCTGACTTCAAAAGCAGTTTAGTGTTATGTTCCTTCGGCATATGGAAGGTTTGTCTGATACCGACTTGATTAGGATTCTCTTGGGATCTATTCTACATCCTGCCCATTTGTTTCCTTAGACAGATATTGCACATGATCCCCCCTCCCTCCCCCTGGAAATGGCTCATTGCCCTCTGTCTGAACTGCTTTGCAAGGACGGTTGTAGGGAGTGTGTGGTAAAGATGACAAAGCCTGTGGTGCATGCCAAGCAGGGGATAGTTCCTATAGGAGAAAACGCAGTCTGCAGGCACCCTGCCTCTAAGTCTTATCTCCCAGCACTTACAAATATGCTGTTAGGCATATCTTTTGCATGAAGTGCTGGGTTTGAAAGCTGAGACAGGTGCAAGGAAGGATGAGATGCATGGGCAATTTAGGAGCTATGGTACACGTGGGTACAAAAAGAAACTGTTCAGCAAAAGAACTGGCTTTCTATTCTGGGGTTTTGTTGCTTTTTTGTGTCTCCTTCGTTCTGAAATGCTACTCAGATGTGTTTCTTCTTTGTTCATAATGCTGGTAACTTTCTTCTGGGCTTGCATAGAAATCAGAAACAGGAAGAAATTTTGGAACTGGCAAGGCCTGGAGTAATAAAGGAAACCTAAACAAGAAAGGAATGACTTATTTTTAACAGGGTGAGAAATTGTTCCTGAAGTTACTCTCACATGGGAGGTAAGGTGACTCCATATTACGGTGACTCCACAGTACCTGTGGAAGATAATTATATCTTCTAATAGATCAACTTATATAATTGGGGTCAAAACAAACAAACAAACATACCTTTAGGCAGAAGGGCTTGGTTTTAGTTTGGAAATGGAGCATGGGATGAATGCATTAGCAAAATAATAGCCCCTCTACAAAAAGAATCCACCTTCCAGCACTGAAGGGTCTATATTCCTTGCTGTGAAGGTATGGATTTTTTGAGAAGGGTATGCACAGCAGAGATGTGGCATGACCTGCACAGATCTTGTTGCATAAGAAGATCCCTTTCTCTTCCCTTTGACCTAACTGGGATTCCCCCATCCCCTACCCGTGCCTGAATGATGCAGATCTGCAATATTACACAATTGCCTTGGTTTTCTGTAGCCATTTTTTGTTTGTTTTGCTTTTACGAGGATTGTTGGGGAGTTTTCTTTAGTAGAAGGAGGTGGGTGTCTCTGAAATAGTTTTAATTATGTGTTCTGAGTCACATGAAGCCTTCTAACTCTGTTCTTTTCTTTGCTGTCATTTTTACCAGTCCTCAGTTGTCTGCTTAAAGTGCTATAGCACAAGTAAAACCCTGCTTGAGTCTGTAAGATATAAGAAACCAGTCTGTGAAAATTGTCCAACAGGGAAAGAGAAGAGGGATGGGGTGACTTTTTCAGGCTCTTCATGTGTTATGGTTTTTACTTTCAGCAAAAGAGCTACAGTTGTTCAAGCTTTACTTTAAACCTATTCCCTCACCAGACAGTTGGTCAAGAAGGAGATGTCTACACTTTGGTGTAGTTCTACCATGTGATTTTTGTGGTACGAATTGCCGGCCAGCTGATGATGCATGGCATCCTCCTCAAGATTCATGTGACATACTTGATATGAAGATAAGGCATGTTGGCAGAAGGACCAGGATGTGCAGAACAGTCATGGCGAAATGCACATTACCTAGGTTTGGAACATGATTTCAGACTGTTCATGTCTACAGTGCAGAAATACATGTCATAATAAGCATATCTTTACCTTTTCACTTTTCTTGATTACTGTTTTTCTGAATCTTGCCGAAGTATTGATGCCATGGCTGATACCTATAATCAGGTTGGATCAATGGGCCAAGGCTAGCTCTATGAGATTCCACAAGGCCAAGTGCCGAGTCCTGCACTTGGGTCACAACAACGCCATGCAAGGCTACAGGCTTGGGGAAGTGAGACTGGAAAGCTGCCCAGAGGGAAAGGACCTGGGGGTGCTGGTCAACAGCCAGCTGAATATGAGCCAGCAGTATGCTCAAGTGGCCAAAAAGGCCAATGGTGGCCTTGCTTGTATCAGAAATATTGGGGCCAACAGGACTAGGGAAGTGATCATCCCCCTGTTTTCAGCACTGGTGAGGCTGCACCTCAAATACTGTGTTTGGTTCTAGGCCCATCATGACAAGAAAGACACTGAAGTGCTGGAGTGTGTCCAAAGAAGGTCAATAAAGCTGCTGAAGGGTCTAGAGTGCAAGTCTTGTGAGGAGCAGCTTACTGAACTGGGGTTCTTTAGCCTGGTGAAAAGAAGGCTCAGAGATGACCTTATTACTCTCTGCAACTAATTGAAAGGAGGTTGTAGCAAAGTGGACGATGGTCTCTTTTTCCAGGTAACAAGTGATAGGACAAGAGGAAATGGGCTCATGTTGCACCAAGGGAGGTTTAGACAGGACATTATGAAAAATTTCTTCACTAAAAGGGCTGTCAAGAGTTAGAACAAACTGCCCATACTCTTGGAGGTATGAGACTTGTAGATGTGGCAGCTGGGAACATGGTAGTGGTGGACTTGGCAGTGCTAGGTTTACAGTTGGACTTGATGATCTTAATGGTCTTTCAATCTAAATGATTCTATGATTCTTTGATTAGAGCTCAGTGTCAACAGGGCATTTGTATGGTCAAAGGAGAGAGTTCGGCAACATCTGGGGATGATTTGGCCCATATGTCTGCATAATCTTTCAATGTGCTGTTTCCTCTCCTTTATCTATGAAAGATGGCCATGCTCCTAATGCAGCCCCATTTGGTAGGTACCTGAAGTTATGTATGTTGAAAAGAGGTCTAAGAGCTCTGGTTTTAAATCTACACTACATGAGTTGAGTGATGTCCCTTCCTTCCACTCTGTCTGCTTTGTTGAATTCAGCAAGAGTTGACATGGATGCAGGGGCCAGCATGAACAGAACGAGTTGTAGCGTCACTCAAATTATTCTTGTTACAGAGAGGGAGAGGTGTTAAGAGGGAGGAGGCAGGAGGATGCAAAAATACATGGGTTTAGTGTAATGTAACCCATTATTTTAGAATATAATTGAACCATTAATTGGACCTGGGTGTTAACTGAGAGAGGGATATTCTTTAGTAGCATAATGTAATTATCTACTGTCATTTCTCTTTTTGCTGCCATTCTTTCAAGCCTAGCTCAATTATCTCTTATTCTACACAGTCTATTACTAAGGTCAGCTTCTGCAACACAGTGCAAATTTCTGTCAGTTTTCTTTTGTCTTACTGTGGCTCTGTAGCAAAGCCCATGAGGAAGTCAGTAATTCTGTCTGCTGAGCTGTGGGTCAATGGTCTGCAAGAAAGAGTGTAAAGCCACATTGAATAATAAGTATAAAATAGAATACTGAATTATCTTCCAGTCAAGTGAGCACTATGGATATTTGTGCACTGATTGAGACAGGACTCATGGAAACAAGACGGTGGTGTTGTGTAATAAAATGTTCTTCCATAATGTATTTGTTCAAGCAGGTGGGAATGTGAAGTTTTCCTGGACCTTCTGAGTAAGAATATTTCGTAATCTCTTCTTTTCTCTCTGCCACATCCAGTAAAATGCTTTGACTGAAGCTGACCCTCAGCATGGAAAATTTCAGTCCAAGCAGTTACATTATGGGAGTTGAAACAAGCTGAAAATACTGCTGTAATGGGAATTATAAGGCACCTTTAACAATAAGTGATACAGCTGGGAACTTCAATTAGGTTAATTTGGACACATTTAAATCCACCATGAAGCTGTATAGACATCCATTACTGCTTGTGTTTGTCTGGATGCTAGATTGGGTCTTAGGATGGGTAGGCCCAATACTTGCTTGCTCATGGACAAGCAGCAATGTGACATTTTCTCCCTCTTTCAGCAAGGAGAAATGTGTAGTAGCAGAGGGCAAAAGATCAGGCTGTAAAGGAACTGCTGAATCTTTTGGCCAGTATGTTTTCTGTGAGCTGCAAGGTAGGAAATGCCAGTGTGAAAATTTTAGCTGTCGGAGCATCCTGGGCTGCCTATCAGCCTGCTGGCCTGGAGTAGACTGAGCAGAAAGAAAGCCACAAATGAGAGGCTACTGCAGATTAACGGAGGAGATGCTGGTGACTGAAAGTGGATAACCTTGAAGTATTCACTGTTCAGAGAGGTGATGCAGTTCAGGCTCAGTTCTCCTGCTCCACCGGAATTTCACCTAACCTATACTCTAGCTAATGCTAATAACTACCACCTCTTCTAGTATCTTAATAGATTTTAAAATCAACTATTTCAAAGTATGAACAAATCACCAGGTTAAAGTGGAAAATCCAAGTACCATGTCTATACTGTGCTCTGAGATAACTGATCCCAAACTCTCCTTCATTACATGGAGGTGCCTTTGACTGGGAGTACTGAGAGCAGATTCTTATACTCTTATTACCAGGCCTCCTGGAAATGCAATGAACCCTCCTTCAGTGAGAAAAGGCACTGTCAGTACGGCTGACTTTCTTAACAATACTTGCAGGGGTGTTTTATTATTCAGTTTATTCAGAGCAGGATTAACCTTCTAAAAATTGTTGTTCTAAACAATAATGAGTTCAATCTAGACAATGTGCAAAAGCCAGAATTCAAATCTTCAAAGAGATAAACCACAAAGAGTATTCGAATGAGTAGTCACACTGCATTTATCCTCAAGATGCCTACTGAAAACAAAGCTAACAGATTAATAGGCGTTTGCCATTAGATTTGCATTTCATTCTATTTACATTTGTAATAATTTCTTTTGTCTGATATAGACTATTTTGAAGGAAGACAATTATTTTTTGATGTGCAAGGTGTTATTGATATGTAAATACAGCTAATATGCAGGAAACGCAGGAAGAAAGATGAAGAACATCATGTGATAGGAGACTCAGAATAAAGTTGCCATAAGACAAGCTTTCTTTTCTCCTGCAGGATTGGGAGATGAAGATAATAAAGCTAAAGTTAAACGTACTGAATGCATTTAATATTTTTAATTAGGATGAATGGACAGATGCTAGAAAATTTCTAATGGTGCTACATATTACTTCTTGTCATTTTCCTATCAAAATAACTCTGTTTAGTACAATAGAATCACTGCAGATAGGTTTATTTGCCTTGCTGAGTTCCTTTGCTCCTTTGGGCTTCCCTGAGCTCCTTTTTATCCTGTCATTTTGAGACATTAAACTGTTTTTAATCAATGTGCGATAATGCCCAAGGCTTCATTAGTGTCACTTGGCTCTCCTAATGGTTGCCCTTTTATAATAAAGCAGCTCAAATTATAACACCTCTTCAAAACATGCAAGGGATCTAGGCTTCTCCTGTGCTTCCAGGCTTCCCACAGTGCTGTCAGCCAGGCAGTGTGGTCTCATGACTGCATGCTGGTGAGATCTTTGCATTGTCCTTGTATGCTTTTGGGGTTGCCGACAGGCCAAATGAAACGTAGGTGGCAGAAAATGAAAATGAAAGGGTGCTAATCTAAACTGCCAAGACTCAAAGCAATTTACTTTTCTTAGAAAAAGTGACTCTTCTCTATTAACAAAGAAAAAAAGGGAGAAAAGAAGCTGCAGCTTATTCTTCTTTTTTTTTTTTTTTTTTTTTCCAGGGAAACTGCAACTCAGAGCACCTTACGACTTTTTGCTACCCAGTTGTTGCAGGCAGTTATTACTGAATATGGAGGGGGGTTTGTAGGTCTTGCTCTCCTTTTTAAATTCACTGTACTCAAATGGAGCACAAGTGTCAGTGCACAGAGTGAAGAGTATCACAGTGTCCTGCAGGGGCCCTTCCCTTCTCAAGCTATTGTGCAGTAAATTAGGAGAAGGGGCAAGGCAAGACCTTTTGCGCTGCTTGGCGGCTGCATGTTGATGAAAACGTGTGGAAGTGCAAGAAGAGATAAAGTTGAATTGGGCACCAATTTCCTTGCCTGCAGGTCCTTCTGATGCCTGGGTGGACGACTGTCCAAAGAATTGGGAGGGATGAAGACTGGAAGGCTTTGGGAAGAAGGTGGTGGGTAGAAGATTCAGACTGAAAAATGTCATGCTGTTGAGGAAAAAAGGATTTTAATACACTCCACTTTTGATAACTCAGTGTTTGGAAGTTTTATAGATGTGTGAATATTCCTGGTCAGGCATCCCATGTGAATCTGAATTTTCTATTTTTGAAGTGCCTTCATGGTTGTAGCAGAAGATACCTTGCCATTATAAACTAACTTAACACAGGATATAAGCACCATTTCAAGCAAGAGAATGAATCTGGCATATTTTCAGAAGTATTAGAAATGGTTTTGCTGAATTATACTTACAGGGACTTATTACTTATAGGGATCAGCTGCATGGAAAGGAATATGCTCAGCAAGACTGTGCTGAAGAAGAGAGGAAACATTGCTGTGGATTTCACACTTGCTGTATTTGAAGTGTAATCTGATTTCATTAGAAAGCTTCCTGATCCCTCTTCTGCCATATCGTGCCTGGTACAAATGTTACACTGCTCACTTGATGATTCTACCACCAACGAGCAGTTGTCACTGACAGTTTATCATCATCTTGGTATTTTATATAGGAATTTGGATATTAGTTCTGCTTGTTTATAAGGACAGAAATATTATTGCAAGAGTATTGTACTCATCTTGGTTTGAGAAGTTTTTCTGTCTATGTGACTTATCAGTTTCTCATCTGCAGTGACAACTGTTAAAATATATTTTTGAGTGACAATGAAAAGAACCACTTTTGTTAATAACAATAACAATAATAAGAAGAACAAAGCTTCTGCATGTAATGAAAACCCCTGCTAGTGGCACAAGCAACAGGTTTCGGTGTACTGTGATTTCTTGTGAATTTCTTTATTGTTTCTGTGCATACCTTGGACACATTTGACTTCCTTCTTTTGATGGTCAAGTGAAAGGAATCAAAGATGTGATGTGGAGGGAGCATGACCTACTCGGGATGGACCTAGTGGGTGTACTTACTGGATAGCCGTGAGACAGTGCAGGGGAAAGAAACCCGTGAGGCCTAGGGGACTTAACCTCCACATAGCCATCTCTACTCTTTTGAAAACTTTCTCAGCCATCGTAGAGCACTGTCAGAAAAGTGCACTGTTGCACTCAATGCACCTGTGTGGTCTATTTATCAGTCAGTCAAGTCTCCGGAGCAGCTTAGATCATATTGCAGCAGTCATTTCCATGCTGCTTAAGTGTATGATATCATGACTGATATTTGCAGAATGTAAGAAAATTTGCTTGATATTCCATGAGACAAACAACAACTTAGCTTTTGATCATTTGGAGGAAAATGAGGAGGGAGAAAGCAGTGAGCAAGGAGACAATGTGAATAATTAAAACCATTTGACTGATGCCTTCCTGTAGTTCCAAACTGCTAAGTCTGATATAGCTGTTTAATTTCAAAGGCAACTGAACTAAGTTTCCTATTTGCAGAGTTGAGCTTGGAACCAACAAGACAACAGCATGCAAGAGCAAAATGACTGATTTTCTCCCTGGTCAGCACTTAGCACTCTCAGAGTTCAACATTTTCTGTAGATTATGCTTTTAAATAATTTACAACTTCAATTCACTAGTAAACCTGAAACAGAAGAAATGGAAGCCTTTTCACTGCCGTAAACATTCCCTCAGGACCCTGGAGGGAAAAGAAGGGTTTATTTCTGCAACAAGTCAGAATCTGCACAAGAGAGCTGTGCCTAAGTGGTGACAGAGCACCTATCACTTTGGACTTATTTTGTATCCACACTCAGCGCATTTGGTCAGAATTTACTTCCTCTCCAGTAATGGGACTAGGGATGGTAAAGGAGAGAGCAATAATTTAAGAGATCTTCTGTCTCTTTCCTGGATTCCAGACCATGGGATTTAACTCCCAGTCTGTTCTATTCTTTTCTGCTCTTCAGTGGTCCCATTACTTGGAACACAGAAATTATATGAGGGATGTGAATGGACATATGTGACTGTGTTAAGGTAAAAGGAAAAAAACAATCCTGGGAACAGATGTCAGCCGCCTTCACTCTGCCCCTCTCCCAGGCTGTAACATGTCATTCAAAATGGGGAAGCATCTTCTTTGAGAACTACTGAGGTAGTTGGTTGGTTCCAGAGACTGCAGACATCCTTGTTCCCACATCTACCCCTTGGACAGCAAAGCAATAACTGAAATGGGCAGGAGATTCTTTCAGTGGTAAACTGATGCAGAATGGCTGCGGGAGCAGGGCCCTGGATCCACGGAAGCATTGTACAAACAATCCTCTTGTTAGCCTAAGTGTTTAGCATAAGTAGGATTTTAGCCACAGTAGGCCTCAGTGAGAACTGTAAGTAACGCTGACAAGGAAGAAGAGCCAAGGTCACACAGACCCTGCGAGAATGATAAACAAGGAGAGAGGGAGAGTGTCCTTCTGAAATGTTGGAGAACCTTGAAGCAGAAACTGCAAGTAGGAGGTGTATGAACATGTAATCTTTAGAAGCCTAGCCAATTAGTGTGTGAGAAGTAGGCATAATTTACAATAACTGTATAAATATCTGAGCTATCTGAATAAACACTGGAGCTTGCTTTATCACTCATATTGAGTCGGCCGCATGTCTTCCCGGGCCCCTCCCGACAGTAAACCAAACAAATTTGTCCAGTGTCACTCAATGAACAATCCCGTTCACCTTTTCAGTTGGCTTACAGAATTGGTTATATTTTCCTGCCTTTAGCTCTTGGGTTTTCTTGTGGTCCATGAAGGAGTTGTGACACTCTGAACAAGCTGCCAGGGTCTGCAATGATATGACAAGTGCAAAGAATGGGCCAGCCATCTTCTCCAGTTTTAACAATCCTCTTAAAATTGGAGAATCCAGAAAAACATGTTTCTCTTCTGATAATAAATATTGTGAGGATGTGGGGAATGGTCTTAACTTCCATATTTTATTGGTGATCAGCGAAGGGAGAAGGAGGCCTGTTAGACTCAAGGTAGCTGATGAGAGAGCACAGCTGATGACACAGGATCACGGACATGACATCTCCTAATGGAACTTTCCTTGAACATCAGTTCCCAAACAGCTGAGTAGCTCAGAAATCAGCACCTTTTTCTTTTGACCAACCCCTCTGTTTTGCCTCATTGAACAAACCTTCCTTCAGGCTTGGACACTAAATGAAATACTTTGCTGCAACTAATGTTCTGCCTACTTACTCAGCTATCACATGGACTTCAGGCTAAGTTCATGTGCACAGTATTCAGACATTTAACCTTTTGCTTGTTAATTTGCCTCTTGCATGGAAAACATAAAGTGGCTGGGTGACAAACATGGAGGAGGGGACTCTGTTCTGAAATTACAGTGTAACAGAAATATGATAACAGCTGCAAAATACACTTATCTTCTTGTGTGTCAAAAGGCAAAGATAATTTAGGGAATCAATGTTGCCCCTCAGTTCTGTGTCTTTTCCCTTTACACCAAGAACTCTGCATCAAGCTGTGATGCAACCTGTATTATTAAAATTGAATCCCTAGCTATATGAGTCAAGACAGCTATGTCCTGATTCAATGTATGTCACCCGAAGAATGTCACATTACATTCTTCTCCCTGAAACAGTTAGAGTTATAAAGAAGTTCTGATATATTTTCACATGAAAGAAGCCAATCCTAATGACTGATGAAGGATTCAGCCAGCAGGCTGCAAAACTCTTAAAAGCATTTTTTAAGGGCTCTTCAGAAAAGAGTACTAGGAAAATGACACACATGGGTCTTCCTTGGCTCATGGTATTGGACTCTTAGCAAGTGGTATATTTCCCTTTGTATTATTTAGGTAAGCGCTTACCACAAATCTTTCCTCATGAGTGTCTTCTTTTACGTGGAGGGGGATGTTGTATATTATTTACAGTAGAAATAATTCTTATCTCACTATGATACAACCCCCCAGAATATAGTATGTGGCACATTACATTTTCAGAACATTATAAGTAAGCAAAAGGATTTTAACAAAAGTATTTTTCAGATGTTTCTAAAGACTGCTCTCCTCTTACGTTCCATATCCAGTACCACTAGAAGATGACACATTGTGAAGATCCTGTGGGCTGAGTACACTACACTCAACAGGCACTCTTTATTCCACCATTACATTTCTTTCCCTCAAAAGTTTTCTATAAGAGTTGGGTTTTCCCTCACAGGCTTCCCTTTCACTCCTCTGACTGATCTACAGCCAACAGCACTGATAACTGAGACCAATGGCTCTGTGTACTGGTTTTGACTGGGATACAGTTAATCTTCTTCATGGCAGCTCATGATGCTGTGTGTTGGATTTACGACAAAACAGTGCTGATAATGTAGGGATGTTTTAGCCGTTGCTGAGCAGTGCTTGCACAGCATCAATGCCTTTTCTGTTTCTCATATGGCTCCACCAGTGAGAAGGCTGAGGGTACATGAGAAGTTGGGAGGGGACGCAGACAGGACAGCTGACCCTGACTAACCAAAGGGATATCTCCTACTCTATGATGTTGTGTGCAGCTAAAAGCTGGAGGAAGACCAAGGGAAAGGTCTAAATGCATTTATCAAGAACTGAAACCCTAAATGGTAGGTTTCTTAGCCAAGAGGGCAAGTATATGGGAGTCATTTGGCAGAAGTTGTTATTTCACAAAAAAAAACTGTATTTTGAATACTTACTAAGGTCCTTAGAAGCAAGCCTCATATTTAAAGTTTTTGGAGGTAATTTAGTAAAAGAACTTAGTTGCCCTCAACAACATATTGGATGTAACTACTTGATTTCTTTCTCTTATTATCTTCCCACATGCAACTTCTTTTTCTGCCACAATTAATGAGTTACTGGACAAGTACAGCATGCAGACATGCCTCTAAATGTCCTGCTCAGGAAGATGTAAACTGTAGGGCTGTTTTGTTGTTGTTGTTTTTTATTGTTGTTGTTGGTTTTTTGTTTGTTTGTTTTTGTGGGTTTTTTTTGTTTGTCCATGATTTTCAAAATTTCAAAATTTGTTGGTTTTGATTTGGAAGGCCTCATGGAATCATGGAATTGTCAGAGCTGGAAGGGACCTCTAGAGATCATCTAGTCCAACGCCCCTGCTAAAGCTGAATTGCCTAGAGCACATTACTCAGGACTGCATCCAGGCAGGTCTTGAAGATCTCCATAGAAGGAAACTCCACAGCCACCCTGGGCAGCCTATTCCACTGCTCTGTCACTGTCACTGTAAAGAATTTTTTTTTTTCTTATATTTGAATGGAGGATGATTTTTAAAAGCTTTTATTTTTACTTGTAGGGATCACAGGGGTAAAAACAAACCTACAGCTAACACCTAGAGCACATGAGGACAGAAGCACACTTTCCTAACCTGATTGTGGCACTGTCTGAAACACTGTTGCCTCCTGCACTTTTACTACAGGTTTTCAAGAAGGAGGATTTGCTGCCAGATATTATAGGAAAGAAATAATTTATCTTTCTTTTAGTAAATCTATGTTTTTCTTCACAAACCATCATATGAAGCATGTTCATTTGTAAGAATTATGCATGCTGAGGTGAAGGTTGTAGGCTTGGGTTTTTAATGTGAATATGGAAACTCACAGTTGAAATGAATACATGTAGCCCTAGGCTACATCAGCTTAGACGACTGTCTCCCCAAATTGTATCTGTAGACAGCAGAGGGAGAGGATCTCCTCCACAGCTCCCTAATTCAGGGTATCTAAAATGGGTGCTTACACTAACCTATGCAGAAGACTTCAACAAGAACTTTCTGACACAGCAGTGGAAGTTAGGTGGTGTCACTGGTTGTTTTGATGTTTCATAAAATGCCCCCTGGACTATGTCAGATAAAGGGAAACTTGTAAACTTCAAGAAAAGGATAAAATTAAATTCCTTAGTAAGAAAAATGGGTTGATTCTCCAACCAGTCAGTGTTTGATGGTGCTACAGTGAAGTTTCCTGTTTGTCCATATTTTATGGAGGCAGGAAAATGGGAAGAATCAATTCTTGTGAAAGAAGGATGGGCCTAAGGGATTACAGTTTGAATTCTCATTTGCTGGCTCCTGTATCATGTTAGGTAGAAGTTATTTCATTTCATGAAGCAACTCCTGATGACTGTTAACCACTCTAAGCTCCAGTGTTTCCACTGCAGTAATTGGTAAGAGGGTATAAGAAGCTTTCAGATCAAACTACAGCCTACAATACCCTGTGGAAGGAAAAAGGAATGTACACACAAGAATTTATTTAAGCTTTAACTCTAAAATGCAAATCAATAAAAGTGCCTTCTTGATGACACAATCCAAATGACATTTAATGAAAGATGGTGTATTTTGATGTGGCAGGCTTGGAAAGGATTTCAGTGCTAGATATGAAAACAAGACACCAACCCCCACCTGCAAATTACTGATCTGCATATAAGTATCATATGCCACTAAAGAAGATGAAGATAATCTACCTCCCAAAAGGAGTAATTGCATTTTGGAAGGTGAACAAAGGAAGAAAGAAATCTAATGATTATATGACACAGTTGTTTTTTTCACTTTTTAACCAGCAGACAAAGAGCTGATAAGTGTCACAAAAATGACACACAAAAAAACCCCTCACAAAATGTGATGGTCATATTTTGTTTCTCAGGACTTTTTCTGAGCAGCTGAATCATTCTTATTGCTTCAGTAATAACCATCTGATAAGACTCCCAGGGATTTGAGGTCCTCTTAGTATCTCTTGTAAGGGAAATTTGGGAGTGCTGGGCTCTTTCTGGCTGACCTTGTGGAGGCAATAAGTTTCAGGCATTTGGCTTCTGTTCATACCTCTGTGCTAGCCAGCTGGGGAGACTTCATCCATATCTGCTTATATATATCTATATTTGCATCTATTTGTGTGCATGTAAGCATTACTTTTTCCTAGTAAGAACAGGTACAAGATGCTGTTAATTCAACAGTCCCGAATACCGAAATAAAATAAAATGGCATGTATTAATATTACTAATAAAGATAAGCACAAGCATATGCTGTATTTTACATCCACTTTATTGGACTCAGAAGGTTCTTTGGTATATTTGTTACTGTAGTTTAGAGTTCAGTTTTATTTGCACTTCATGGCCACTAGTTCCACTACAGTAACTGCTCTGCCGAGTATCCTCAGGTGCTTAGAGCAAAGTTTAATTTGGATCTCTTCTTGCCTATGCTTTGTTGCAGGTGTGGTGCTTCAAGAAACTGATATCTATGCTTATGAGTGACAAATTTCACCCAGCTGCTAAACACACAGTTCCATCGAGAAGAAAAAACCCTTTGCTTTCCTTCAGAAATACTTCTTGCTATGAGTTGGCAGTAACAGACAATCGTGGGCTCTTAAAATACCATGTTGTTCTTCCAGCACTCTAGAATAAGGGTGGTTAGGCTTTTTGAGCGCTCGTGCCTGAGGGAGAAAGAGAGAAACTCTGGATCTTCCCAACATACCATCTACTTGTCAGAGTGACTGCCAGCTGACATGGAGCTATCTAGTCTGCATTCTGAGAGTTAGCACTATTTCTGGGTTGCCTTCAAAATCGTTACCTCTGCAAAGGAATTCTGAGCACACTGAAAAACCCTTCCCGTACCTAAGCAGTCTTTGGGAATTTTTTGAAAGAATCACTCCAGGGCATTTCCGACTGAAGGCAGTAAGAGTAGCTACTCTGTATTTGCTGCTCACTGATTAGTTAATGGCACTTTGGCACATCCCTGAGGGTCTTTTCTAGCACAAATACAGAATTACGTATTGCTAGATCCTAGGGGATCTGCCAGGCCTGTAGGATGCCTTAGACTCTTTCTCTCTGTCAGGAAGCTGGTTAATATATTTCATGCTGGGGAACTGTGATTCCTTTTTGTCTTTATCCACCGTTCTTCTTGAGATCTGCCTCTGTTGCGATTATGTGTAGGAACCTATCCGCTTGGAATATTTGTTTGAACTGAGGGTGCAGGCAAACAAGTGAATAGTTGGTGTGCATGCACTAATCATGAAAAGTAAAATTAAGCTTCTGAATGTGTTTACTGGTGCTTTTTACTCCCAGTTGAGAGGTCAAATGGAAAACAGGCTGCTTGCAATTTAATGGAGAGGTGATCATACCTAGACTCCAAACAGAATGTGAAATATAGCACTGGTGAACCTGACTTTGAATGAGGGAAGCAGTTTTGCTTTTCAGCCTGAAAAAAACATATTTGTCACTTGGTAATACATAGAGAGAAGATACCGTTTTCATAGGCATAATTCAATTGTACCAGCTCCCTATTCCTACTCTAATCTTTCCAAATGAGACGAAACATAGCTGCTGAGGAAGGTAAGACATAGCAGCACATTCCTTACTTGTGGGTTGAATAACAGGATTAGACTCAAGTGATTAATACTGTATTCGTTTCCTGTGCAGAGCGTGTATATGAGACTAGATTTCCTTCCAGGCTAACTGGCATATTTACACTGTTTGGGGAGCTAACAATGCACATTTGAGGTGGCCTGAGGTATTTCTGTTAACAACCTTACTTACATTTACACTGTGATGTGTCCCAGAAGAAGACTGTACTTGTGCCCAAGGCACAGAACCCAGGAAATCTGTTCCTCACATTTCCATAAACATCCTTTGGGATCCAGCAAGTCTTATCAGCGGATTTCTATATTTTTTTTGCTGGCACATGTCCATTGAAACTGGGGGTTTGGATTTTGCTGCCCCCTTCAAACACATACATTTCTGTTGTACTGCACCATAGCTCAGATCAGGCTTTTCAAAAATAGATCAGACTTTTTGAACATAAAAATATGTTTGCACCTCAGAGGGCAAAACTGAGTCACCCTGCAGTCATAACAAAAGGTAAAACTAATGTTTCTGAGGATCTCAAATAATATGGCAGAAATTAAACAAAATTTAAAATATATTGAATTCTCATTGCCAAACCTTCTTATTAAACTGGCTATTTTCTTTTTGCCCTCAAACAGCTAAAGAAGCATTATTAAACCTAAGCAAATACAAATGCTAAGTAATATAAAGAGCTTGACTGAAACCTACAGTTAAATCTGGAAATAATTCTGTCCTTAATCCACTCTGTAGTGCCCTGTGGTAACAGCCCAAAGTCTAATAGATTGCTTACATCCTCCTTGGGTAGCACAGGAAACTGGTCAGGGCACTTTTTCACTGTAACATGAATTGAACTTCTTATTGCACTGCTAATTGGCTTTTAAAAGACCATTTATGAATTTCATTATTATTACCTGATTATTGCAAGACGTTTCCTTGCTGTATAAATGACAAATGGAAATGCAAGTTCGTGTTGCTTATGTAATACACAAACTGATTATTTTACCCCTACACACTTAAGTAAAGCTAGAGGTGTTATCAGAAGCTTCAGACTGTAGGCTCTTTAGTCTTATGGTTCTGCATTTATGTATTTTTTTGCTTCAATCACTGGGTTCCTTGGCTCAGGGAACTTTCACATGTATCAATACCTAGAAACTATGTAGTCAATACATTGATGCAGAGTTGGATTGTTTTTCAGGTAACTGGAAGGCATTTAGTTATTGAACTCCTCTTTAAATGTTGGTAAGCATTCTTCTTGAAAGTTTATAGATAATATATCATGTGTGTAGTAAAGTTCTTTAAAGACAAATTAGTGCTGTTTTCTCTATTTATACCTGTGGAAATGGAGTCACTGGCAGAGATTGGGAGGCACTGATATTACTGAAAAGTGGCAGAACAAAACAGGTATTAAGTTCAGGCTCCTTGTGAGATCTTATGGCTTTTGTCAGCATTTATAACACAGATTAAAATAATATGTATGCCATTGTGACTTCTGCAGTGCTTAATTGATTAACCTCTCTGAAGTTGGATCGCAGCTGGTATATAAAATGTTGCTATTGCTGGTCAGTAGCTGGGAGAGCTTTAGAGTTGCTGCTGCCTGCAGACATACTGCACATCCCTTCATTTTCTGCTACTAATTGGTGAAACTGGCTTGTGATCAGCTGGAGGATCAGTTAATGGAACAAGTAGGTTAGATGCCTTTGACTCATTCTTGAAGTAGATAGGATTTTCTGATGGATTAGCTGACTATCTTCTTACTGTAGTCCTGCTTATGATTTTTCAGTCGATAGGAATGGAATGATTTCCCTGGATCTGTGACTTCAGTGTAAAATAGGGAGAAAATCTGGGATAACTGCAAGAAGTGAGTTAACAATCAATAAATAATAGCAGAAATAAAGTTCCAGTACTTCACTGTTAAATTAACTCTTACTCTGAGTTGCATAAGTGGTTTTAGTTTCTCTGATGCTGTGCCCCAGGGCAGGGACTGTATTTTCAGTTTCTGTAGAGTATACAGAACGTCATGCCTCTTATCAGACAGCTTTACAAACAAGTTATGTTGCTGCTTGTGATTCTGTCAAAGCTGTAAGAGTGAACTTCTCAGAATGGTGAGTTTACTGAAGACACTGCACTTAAAAATTTATGTATGTTCCTTGAGCCACACTTGAGATGTCTTTCCTAAGACTTCTGGTGCAACTGCAAAGGTTTCTCTAACCCTGGTCTGGTACAGTGTTAAGCCAGGCAGATGGTCCCAGGAAAGGGACCTGATGGATCTGGAAGAGGTGTTCAGGGCCCCAGCAGGTCAGTGAAGAGGACAACGTGCCATCACAGGAAGATCCACAAAACCCTGCAGGTTGAGCTGTCTTTACTACTACTGAAAGGGAAAGGAACTGACGCTGCTTAGCTCAGACTAACCACTTGCATAATTATCCAGTTTTTTAATTGATGATTGAGTATGCCTGAGTCTGAAATGTCATGGAGACTGCTGATTATATACTCTGAAACACCATGCTATGAACTGCAGTGATTGGAGAGCTGCCTGCTGGGCAGCTCAGAGCTCTGGGCAGAGCCCCTGAGGATGACCTCCATAGCAACATCTGGGACCATCTTTAGTTTTCCCAAGGCAAGCCTTTACCACCTTCTGCCGTATCTGTCACTTTATCAGGCAGATTTTGTGCCTGGTGTGAACTTCCAGGCTGTTGCTTTTTCACTGTGAGCCAGGTCTGAACAAGCTTGCTTACAGCTAGCGGGGTATGCTTGCACAAGTTATGGCCGCAGCAGGGACTGCACTGCAGATATATCCTGAGGCTCCAAATCAGCAACAAAACGCAGTGGTCCACCAACACCATTTAAGCTTGTTACATGATCCAGACCTTAGAGTCTGCCTTGGAATACTGGAAACAGTAAGTGTCTATAATGGCTAATTAGATAAAATTGCATTGACAATTTCTTGGCTAAGTTCTGATAAATAGAATTGTGATCTTACATGACCTTCATTTCTACAGAAAGGAGGCTCTTGTATTCAGGAGGACTCATTTCAGATGAGAGTAATGTAATTGTATGAACAATTACAAATAGAGAAAGGGTAAAGAAGAGTACAAGTAAAAAGGGGCAAAGGTAAATAGCCTTAATAGGATGGCGTTTTCTTTCACATGGGCAACATCTGTCTCGCTTCCCCACATCCACTTCTGCAACAACTGATGACTTATTTTATTTCTAATGTCAGAGTCAGGTTTCAAATATTATTTGTAGAATTGTAGAATAGTCCAGGTTGGAAGGGACCTTGAAAGATCATCTGGTCCAACTTTTTGTGGGAAAGGGAGGCTGACAGGTTTATCTAGCACCCTGTTCAATCAAACATGGAAAATAACCAGCAGTGGGGACTCTACCATGTCCCTGAAGAGGTTTTCCCAGTGAAAGATTATTCTTACTGTAAAAAATGTCTTTATCATGTTGAAATGATGTTGAGATTTTCAATTCTCCTTCTGTTTCCAACAATCCAATGCGACAAAGCTCTCAAGAGTCTATTGCAGCAGGAACATGGATGTTTGTCAGCTCAGCTAGGAGGGCTATTAGTTCTAAACCTCTGTATTATACTGTTTTATCAGGAATGTAGCAGTTACTTTAAACTAGGTAACACAGTCTAAAGCAGCAACAAAATTACAACTGATGAAATATCATTAAGCTTCTCATAAATAGGTGAATTTATGCTGTGGTCTTCTGAGTGTTTATGAGGACTTAGACATGAAAGCTGGAATACCTAAATCCAGCCTGCAGTTGGTTATTTTAGCCTAGGGGAAAATACAAATGTATTTTCAAGGCAGAATGTCATGCTACCCAGACCCATGTTATGTGAAATATTATGGTAGGCGGTTCCTGTGTGTTTGTTTGCACAAGTATCCTGATCTATTTCAATTAACTTTATTCTTGTTTATATAAAAGATTGTTAGAAACATTCCCTTTTCTCTTTTCTTGGTGCTACCTACTCACTGTGTGTAGTATGTGCAAGTACTGTTCAACCACAAGACTTGTCTTGAACTTGCTTGGTTTATAGGCTAGATTGAAGTAATCTCTGGACAGGGTCAATAGGCATCAGCATCTGTTGCACCCAGGAAGCATCACTGCTCCAAATAGTTGTCACTATTGTAGATGGTACAGTGTTGGAAGCACAGTGTTTTTGCCTTTCAGGGGAAATTTGGGCCTTCTAAACCTTGGCATACATGTACCTCTACTGAGGGATACTGAGGGATACTGGATCCAGGGGAACCATACAAGTGAGAATGCGCTCTGTTACGGTTTTTTTTTTTTTAAAATTTTATTTATACATAATTTTATTTCTTGTATGTTTATTCATTCATAAATTATAGCTCTGACCTTGGAATACAAAGTATCACAGATTTTGACATATTGTCATGCCACTGTTACCAGAAACCTGCTCATGCCTTCATAGCAGTGAGTTCCAATACCAAGATCCCTATGGGAAGAGTGGGACCAAAGAGGCTTATGACAGACCTGTAGCAATTTATTAATAAACCCAACAACAGCTACTGAAGAACCTTTGATTTAAGAAGCACCTTTTATCTGCTATGTTACTTTAGCTGAAGTGAATGCTTATTTTTCAGTTTTGTCTGGGGTTTATTTTCAGACAGGTTTTTTTGGAAGAACTCTAGGTTGTTGCTTAGTACTGACGTCAACAGTGCTGTCACCAGAACCTTCTGAGTTTTTTTGAAAAATGTGATATCCTCGTGATGGCAAATAGAGTATTGTCCTGGCCCTTTCACCTCCAGTTTTGTTTGTGGTATGGTGGAGAGCTCTCAGTAAGTGTACCAAGGGCAAGACACAGGAGAGTGGTGGCTCTCTGTAGAGGCTGAAACATTAATGCCAAGTTCTGAGTGGTGGTGGGACATGTGGCTACCTCCTGTGTGGAAAGCACTGAAAGAGGAAAAAGGTGATGATTCAGTTTGCATGTTCCCATCTGAGGGCAAGTTGCATCATAAACCAACTGTAATTTCTACACTTGTCTTTAGAAAATAGTGTGGGCACGGAATATAACTCTGTGGGCCTCCTTGGTGCAGAAGCCGGTGCGGGAATACAGGCAGATGGAAAGCTATCAGAGAGGGTTTTTTTTTCCTTAGGACTCTCACTCATTAGAGCTTTGGTGCCATACTTCCCAGCTATCCTGTGATATGAGTAATGCTACCTTGGGAGCAGGATGAGGTAGCAAGGCGTGATGGGAAGGCGGGCAATTGTTCACCTTGCTTGTCTCCATAAATTATTATGATGGGATTTGTAGGCTGAGCAAAGAATATGTGCACATAACTTCCTATGAGCATACATCAAGACACGATGAAGCTCCTTGGTGGTTCTGACATTTACAGTTGTTGGCTCCGAGAACCACAAACTCCGCTCACCACCACGCTGCTTATGTTCTGCTTGGTTGCACTTGTGAGAAGTAATGACAGCCCATAAATGCTGAAATGAATCTTGCCAGGGAGCTTGCAAGTGGACCTGCATAGATGCGAAGGTGGAATAATCAACTGCTCTTTACTACATGTTTAAGAGAACCAGGACCTGCAGGACCAGGAGGGATATGGAAGCAAAAGGATGAAGTAGACCGGCAAACTTCTCAGGGGAAGTTTGCAAGACATATTTCTCAGCTGCTCCTGGTTTCATCCAGTGCATTTGCATAAGCATTAGTCAGAACAGAAGTTTAAAATCTCCCAGACAGCAGCGATTTGAAGTACTGTCTATACAACTTTGCTAAAATATGCATGGAATGAATTTCAGCTAATACATTATTAATTTTGGTAATGCTTTAACTCTAGCAACCTCATATATAGAGAGCAAGGAATGTGAATATTTAAAAAATGTCATTTATGTGTGTATACATATACTACCTGCTTGTGTATGCACCTATGTGTGTATCGTATGAATGTGACTAGGTTTTTGTAAGCGTTGTTTAAGGGTCAATCTTGATGCACATTGGAGATTAAAAAAAAATAAATCAATTTTCCCTTTTAACTATTTAGTTCCTGTTTAGCGACCTTTTGTTCCTAATGCATTAAATGAATGGAAATGAATGCTTTCACTACCTATTTATAGAAAAAGGCTTTAAAATACTATTTAAGAGGGATTTTTTTATGGAGCATTTTATTTATAATATAAAACTGGAATAAATAATTGGACATTATGCAGAACAACAATTCGTACATGTTATATTTTTACAGTCTTCATAATATTTATCGATTTTAAAAATTTGAGTGATAACTGATCTGCCTTCCACCAAAAGTGGTCAGAATATATCTTAAAATGACAATTCCTTAGGGTGTTGCCAATGTAGTTGCAGAGCTTTCTATCATTTTCTGAGCTGTGTTGCTTATATAATGAAGCTAGTAGCAAATAATAATCTTTCGTGACATATGTTTCTGCTCTTGGGATGCATTTAGTGAGGTGAGTATAAAATAATGTGAAGTGATGATTACAGGAAGAAAGAACAAGGAGTTACCCCATCAGTCATCTACACTAATATAAACAAAATGACTGATGCAGTAAAATAATAATATGTTAACTTTGTCACTTTATTCTCAAGATGGTGCTAAAGGACTATAATCCATTTAAATGCTTTCAATTTTGGGTGGCAAACTACAAAAAAAAAAAAAAGATTTCTTATTGTATGAATTAATATTATGGAAGAACTAATTTTTTATTTAATGTGTTGGAGTGACTCCAGATCTATTGGCTTTATTAAACAGAATTTCCTTGCACTGAAATCCAAATTCCAAATAGATAGCTATCTCAGTCCATTGTTTGTATTTCAAGATCATTTTAAGATTGAATTCTCATTGCTCTCTTCATAAAATATTTGGGAACTCTGCTCTGTTAATTCAAGTTTGAGATAAAAACATATCAATATGACGGATTTTTAGATGGAAACACAGTACAAAGTCACTATCTCTCAATAGTAGATGGATCTTAGCATGAACTCTGTGGGAACTATCAGCACTGAGATCTTGGAATCCTAAATGCAGGGGCTTTCTGTTGCACCACCCTTGGGAGAACCCATATAGAGGGCAGATCCTTAGCTCTTCTTGAAACTGGTTTAGCTCATTTGAGGAAATTTATGTCTGTTTCTCTCAATGAAATAGTAAACTTCTCTACTGCTGTTAGGTTTTTTGGAAGTGAATATGAAATGCTGGATAAATCACATCCCTTTCCTGTACGTGATTATCTCGGGTGTTGTGCTAGTGCTTGTCATACATGTTTGTAACTGATGTTGCTCACCTTGTGTGAGGACTGAGTGATGGATTATCCGTCTTGTAGGCAGTGAGAGATGAAAAGTTAAATTGCTCCTCCACTGTATCTGTGAGCACATATTCTCAGTGATTTTCAGATGACTCTTCGTATGACGTGCAAAGGCCAATACATTGCCAGCTCAACTTTCTTTGATGTTAAATCTCCAACAGCCATTTTAACAACACTACTTGCCACGTAGATTTATTTCAATTTATGAAGACTAGTTTCTTTATTCTTTTAGGACTAGTGGGCAGAAGTAGCCCAGAAATTTTACAAAAAAAATGAAGGACGAGAACCTGGATTTTGTCTGACTAAGACTGTAGTGCAGTGAACATCTGCCACCATAGAAGGTGCAGAGGGCTCTGACAGCCTTCTCCACCTCTACAGCAGGTGTACATATCTGTCCTGCTGAGGCAGCTTAATGCTATCTGCTTCCTTCCTTCCTTCCTTCCTTCCTTCCTTCCTTCCTTCCTTTCTTCCTTCCTTAATTTTTTTTTTTTTTTAATTCCTCTTTTTTTGGGTGGGAGTATTTCTTTGAAAAGTTATACTATCTGCACTTTTTTTGTAAATATATATATGCTTGACTGGAGGCTAGGAGTGGCTTATTCTGGTCTGATGTTAATCTCCCTAACTTTGTTTCAGAAAATGACTTCTGGTTGCCACCTTCTGCCTGTGGTTTATTCCATACAAAAAGGCAGCATTTCTCCAAATCTGTCAATCACTTATATCATTGGGTACATTGCTCCAGCAACTTATTTCTTTTAAAACAAAGGCTGAACAATCTGACGAGATAAAGATGCAGCGGGGATATCCGGTCATGACTATCATGCTTTCTTCTACCAGAAACCACTGGGCCAAGGAAGAAGTGCATTCTTCAGCGGTCTGGCATTAGAAATTTTTTATCAGAAAAGGTTCATCATTAATGAAAGACAGGTCTTGTCTTTCACAGGATGAGGCAGAGCTGGCAACAGAATCGCATCACAGGTTAAACATCATTTCTGCCCATCAAACCCACCGGTGCTGCCTTTCAAAGCAAACCGTGCCTCTTTCCTCTTAAGTATCCTGATTGCTTAGCACAACTACTGGTGCATGGATAGCAGCACACCTACTGCTATTTCAGTGTACTTTAGTTCTCTAGTGCTTGGCTCAAGCAGGATGAGAGCTGCCTTCTGCCACTTAAGCAGTTATTTTTGTACCATGGGATGGGGGAGGGAGTCTGCTGCACTAGTGTGGGATCTATTATTTTATTTTAATCTGCTGCTGATGGAACATATACACGTATTCCATCTGCATCACATCGTTGTATGATGACAGGTAGCTTCCTCTTCCCTTTTAAAAAGAAGAGTTGGTGTGCAAAAATAAATGTAATAAAAGATGTTTTTAAAGTCAAAATATTAGCAAGATTAGGATGTAAGCACTTACAATATGATCTCCAATTGTGCTTTGCATTTTCTTTGGGAGATCTCCATCTGCAGAAGGAGTGATGTTTGGTGTGTGAATCAAGGATGTACAGTGAAAAAGGTTGCTGGTTGTGCATCTAATTTCTCTTTCATTCATAGATTTCTTAGGTGTATAAATAATGACATTGTAATTAGATGTCTGTTTAATTCTTGGCTTCTAAATTTTAGTTGTCCTTTTTGGAAGATTATAGAAATACTCAATGAAAAGTCATGGCTTGCTGTCATTAGAACCACATGCTCTTATTTTCCTGAGTGCTCAGCTGAGACCTGGAGAGTCTTGTTTTAATCTTAGTTATCAAGCCTTTGCATCTGACATTGCTGCAGCCCAACTGGGATATCAATGGGCTGGGGCTCAGGACATGGTTAGTGGTAGCCCTCCTCCCTGGTTCCTCTAGTGCCCAAGGAGTCTCAGCTCCCATCTCAGTTTCTGTCTGCAAGGTGGAGAGAGAAAGAATTTCCTGTATTGTCTGCAAAGTACTTGGACACCGTATCAGCAGTCCCACGGTACAACCCAGGAGGAAATATGTAAGCAAGCGGTGTAACCTGCTTATGTTAGCACTCACACTTCCAAACGTGAGGGTGCTCTGAAACTACAGCTGCTTCAAGCCCTTCACTTCAAACTGATGGGCACAGAATATATGCGGGCACAACTTCTTTTTTTCCTGCTACATATGCATTTATATACATAAAAATCCATGCACATATGTATGCATATGTATCTCAATTTAAGATATTCAAGAAATATTTTGTGAACATGAAAATTATTTTAAATGAAAAAAACACGTCAGGTCCTTAATCCCTAATGCATCAAATATTACCTCTAGATATGTAGGAAGAGAATTGAGGAGGGTATTAATGCCTGAAATTACTGAGCTGTTTGTAGAAGTAGTTAGTGAACACAGGCAGTAATCTGTTGTTTAAAAAGCAAAATCCCCTAGGATTTTGAGTCCATGTGTTCAGTGTGCATGCATGGTATGTCTATCTAATAGATCAATATTTCACAGACCAAGAACAATTTACACGACAGACTGTAAATTATAATGGCTCCCAAACCAGCCAGTATAAATGGATTCTAAGCAGCATGAATCAATAACAGACGCTTCTCTAATAGCTTCCCCAGTGCTGGTGGGAGACAAAAGCCAAACCACCACATCTGTTGTTCTGTTGCCACCTTGGGAATGCCTGATACTACATAGTCCATTCAGTTCTTCGTTCTGGTCATTTTTTTTTGACTTTTCCTGTTGAGAATCTTAGCAGCGTAACCTATAGCCCTGTGTGGAAGCTTAAGACCCTCACTGTTATGCCTAAGCAAATCAAGCTTCTTGTACATACAGGTGTACATCTGGCATTTATTTAAGCACAATGAGCAATTGACTTCATAGCCAGATGTCAGGAATGGGACAGTATGGTTATGTGGGTTGCATGGTTTTGTCCCCATTGGTAAGTTTCAGAAAAGTAGTGGTGATTAGATAGTTAATATTTCTGTAATGCTAAGTGTTGATCATGGAGAGGCACACTGTGGCTAAGGATTTCCAAAGGGGTGCAGTCCAGCTCAGATAGCCCTAATTCTCTGTCTTCCGTCAAACCTATAAAGCATTCACTTGAGGCACGCATCTGAAAGTACTCCTGCTCAGTTCGCTAATAGCCTCTTTCATTTGTTTGTTCTAGTAAGAACAAACAATCAATCCCTTCTATACTTTTGAAAATCTGTAATGAATTTCCAGTGCTCTTAAATTTCTGACTCTCAGGTTCCTTGTTTTTAATTCTTGGATTTCAGCCTTTTTTGAGCTCCTTTAATTTTCTTCCTTTTTTTCACAAACTCTCATTCATTCCTGATGATTCTACTATGCCTTCTTCCATGTCACGCTGCATTTTTCCCCTATTTCATGTGGGTTATTGGCAATGAAACACCCTTCCCCTCAGAAAAAAACAAAAAAACCCAAACCAACAACAACAACAACAAGAAAAAAATAAAATCGAGAGACCCCAAAGAAAGAAAACCAACCAAAAAACCCAAACCCCTCCTTCACCAAAAAATCTCTGATTCAACAACAGTGTGGTTTATATACATCTGCTGGTGATAGGAGTGAAAACTTCCGTCCCTGCCATCACTGTTCACTTAGCCTCATTCCCATTAGCTGTATCCCTCTGTACCAACAGTCACTGCACTTTTGATCTCTGTACATTGTCCTGCACCCCTCTAGTGGTTTTGAACTGTGAGTTATGTGAGGACTGTGTTCTAGTACCTGCACTTTCAAAGAAATCTGGACTTTATGAGGTTAAACAGGTGAAACCAGGATGCTAAGATTCTTACCATTCTCTTCCTCCCTCCCTCCCAACTTTTCTGTGTTTCTATTGAACTGTAATTAATTCTCTGAATTCTAGTTTAATTTTCATAAGGTCTATCTGACAGCTGAAGGCAAATATGTCTAAGAATGGATGTTTTACTCTCCTCCTCCCTTCCAAAAGACTTCTCTTGTCTTCATTCCCAGTTCTAGTCATTGGTGTGAACAGAGGGCTCTGTTATTTCTGTCTCCATAGCATTTCATAATTTCAGTAGCATCTTTAATTCCCCTGGTTTTCCCTCATTTCTTCACTACTTGGTAGAGTGTTTTTATAATGATCTTACATGTTTTTTTCTAGCTAATCACATCACTAAAACTGCTGTAATACACACTCTGTGTAATAACACAGACTGATATACTGTCTGGAAAGCTGCTGCTAACATTCCCCCTTCCTCCCCTCCGCACACATGTACTCTCCCACCCCCTGCTCCACTGTTCACCGTTGCAACTGTGTTCCCATTTTTTTTTCCATCTTTTTGCAAGCACATTTTCTTTCTATTATTAAATTGAAGCTTCTTCTGCCTTTCAGAAAGCGCAAGTAATCAGATCATGGTTATAGACCTACTCTTCTCTCTGTCTGTTCATCCTGCAGCCTTTAAAAGTGTGTTTCCTCAGATTGTCCCATAGTCATGAAACTGTCAGGCAGTTGTAGTCATTGAAGTACATATTCCTCATGACACTCATTTCTC
Organism: Thinocorus orbignyianus; assembly: GCA_013400375.1. Classification (NCBI taxonomy): domain Eukaryota; kingdom Metazoa; phylum Chordata; class Aves; order Ciconiiformes; family Thinocoridae; genus Thinocorus; species Thinocorus orbignyianus. The sequence continues at coordinate 2,013,713 of VXBW01003162.1, read as the reverse complement.
ATAAGCATGAGCTCTCCTGTGCAAGAGCTGTATTAATGATTTGCCACAGACTGTCTTTTGTACACGTCAATGTATGTGTCCGATACTCTAAAAATGAAAAACTGGAATGGAAAAAGAGGAAGAGTGGCTAGGGGTGTGGCAAGTGAATTAGCACCAAGGACAGTCAGAGCTACTTGGTGAGTCTTATTGGAATAGTATCTTTATAAGCCTGAGTGCAAATACTATAGATTACATTTGTATGGATAAAAGGGAAAGGAGTGGAAAAGAGGAAGAAAAAAACCCAGTCTTTTTTTCCCTCTCTGCAGTAGTCTATAGATGCTTGGCTGAGATGGGCTAATATTAAAATGAAAGCACATTGTCACACTCTTCCCACACCTCCAAGCAACAGACTGCACTATACATAAGAGACAGTACTCTGTAACATCTGACTGAAGCACATTTGCTTTCACTGTGCCAAGAGGAGGATGGAAATGGTATCAACACCTTACTTTAAAAATGCTGTGAGCAAAGATTAAAAAAAAAAAAAAGAACAGAAGAAGACAGCTTATATTTGGAGCTCAAATTGTGATTTACACTGACAATTTCAGTGGTAAGCAATTCCATTGTTTTGCTTTTTTTTTTTTACCTCTTAGCTCTCCCTGAAGCTTTAAACCACCTCAAGCATAACAAACCAGCAGCAGGTGTAGCTTTCTTTTAGGCAACACTACCTATTCTCTTATGCTGGCCTCCTTGCCCCTAAAAACAAGATGTACTATGAATATGTGATATAAGCACCTTTCCCTTCCTTCCTCCCTTCCTTCCTCCTGTCCTCCTTTCCTCCCTTCCTCACTTTCTTCCTTCCCTCTTCCTCTCTCCTTCCTTCCTTCCTCCCTTCCTTGCTTCCCCTCTCTCTCTCTCTCTCTCTCTCCATCTCTCTACCTTTCTCTCTTTCCCTTTTTCAGCAGACCCCCTCACTCCTCACTGGTACATGGTTTATTGTGATTCCTTAAGACTTATAAATGCCAGTCCTTCCCCCAAGCTCCCCCCACCAGATTCTGCTGTTTCAGTTCTCCAACATCTCTTGCTATATATAGCCAATTTGTCTAACTGAATAGAAAAAAAAAATCCTTCACTTTCTGTAGAGAATACCAGCAAAGCAGCAAATATTGCCATGGCAACAAGCCTCTCAATCCATCAGACTCCTGCAGTATCTAATACATAATCTGTAAGGCGGAGTCTAGTGTTGAAAAATGAACATTATGTATTATCACTTCAGGATTTAATATCCCTTCCCCTTGACCTTAATTAGCTCACCTTATTTGGACTAATTATTCAATTTTCGATAGAAACATCTATTTTATTTTGCTTTACTGAGGAAGCTAATGTGTGATCTACCTTCATTAAAATGCAACTTTTGACTTTTTCCCCACAAACATGCCAAAAAATGGGAGTTTCTATAGTAACACACAATGCAGACTTAATTTGAAATTATAATCTCTTGATAAAGATGAGATTCCCCCAGCCCCCTTCTCAGTGTATTTTCTTTTTTTTTCTCTCTTTTTTTTTTTTTATTTTTTTTTATTTTGATGGTTTTGCCACAGTGGTATACCTCTTCCAAAGGAAGTTTGAAAAGAGTTTCCTAAAATTAAAACCCATCATCTAACAGCACTGCTGAAGTTAAAAATATACATTCTCAGCATTCACTTTCCTTGTACATTATAAATTTTGTATAATTTAGTTGCTCCTTAGCCTCCTCTTATTTTTAAATCATTAAGTTCTTTTTTTATGCCTGTTTAATGCCATGGAGAAAAGATAACTGCATTTGAACAAACAATGGTTGCAAGGGTTCCTGGAAAAGCCTTTATCAAGTTTAATGATAGGCCTTGGATTTTTGCCCATATACTATTGTGGAGTCTGTTTACCACCCATTCAATGTGACAACTGAAACCAAAATTAATCCACTGACCAATTTCAACAGCATTTAAGAAGCATTTCTAGGCCTTCTGCTGTTGAGTGGGAAGATGTAGATCTGCAGTATTGTCAAAGATTTGGAAGTGGAGGCGGGAGGGAGGGAATGGAGAAGGGTTTGATTACAGTTGAGGTGTCCAAAATAAGACCATGAAGGAGTGAAATTCTTCAGGGAGAACTGGACTTTGCTAGTGAGGCAGAAGGAGCCAACCGGCTGTTTCTGAACAATGTGGAGTTTGGCAAAAGAACTGATGCTTACTACTAATGGCCCATGTAGAAATGACTTAACACACCAACTCTTACCAAATCACTTCTGCAGAACAATGCCTAAATCCTGCTGTAAATCCCTCCCACCAATAATGTTTCCCCAGGGCTTCAAGTCAGGATCCTAATGGCTGGGAGGTTAAATGTTTGGACATATCCATTCAAGCTGTGAAAGTGGCCATAGAAATCACCACCTCCTTCTCCTTGTGGCTCTGTATCTCTGAGGAAGGGACTCTCAGTTATGGACCCCTGACTGTTCTTCACCGTCACTTGCACCAAGCTCTACAGATGTTTCTGAACAGTAAACAGAGTCGTGCCAACAGCCTGACTTAAATTTTGCTACCTGTCCACCTATTTGCCAACAGGTTTCTGCATGGTTGTTTCAGATCTACCCTGAAAGAGGAGAAAGGGTAAACTGTACTGATTTGAAGAAATGTACTTTAACTGGACTATTTCAAGCTACTTTGAAATGTGGTCATTTTAAATGTTGGCCTTACACCTGCAAAGCAGCAGCCTTTGGGAGTTCTGTAAACGTCACTCAACTGTGTGATGAAACCCAGAGCAGAATCTCTTGCAGTAGGGGCACAGAATGAACTGAGATAGCACTGGGTTTTAAAAGTCTATCACATGCTCAAGATACGGCAACTCAGTGATGTTTAAGACCTAGACATTGACAGTCTCTCCACTGTGTGGACTGTTCTACCTGACCAGCAGTCTGTGAGGTCATACCTTAATGCAGGGTTAATACCTGTTCAAAATCACTGACATAAGGAAATAATTTAAGTGAGTTCAAGAGTCTCCCTCCTTTTCATGTTAATATCACGGGCACCTTATAAAATTAGGGAGGCAGAAAAACAGTAGGAGTTTTTCTGTTCACTTTAATGGGTTTTGTATCATGCTTTTCATGAATTCATTTTTAAACATTACAGCCCAGTACATATGATTGAATGTGCACTAAAAATATGCAGCATTCACCCACAAATTAGTACAACAGCATGAGTTGCTTGTGCCTTAAATAGTAACACTCCCCTAAATAATAATGTTGTCACCAAAAAGACACTCAACCACATGCAAGAGCAATATGTCATAGGAAACAAACTGACTTAGCAGGAGGTCTGTAGATAGTTCTTTGCTGCCTTGTTAAAAAAAAAAAAAAAGAGAAGATAAGAAAATGTGCACCAGTACACCATCCTATAGGTAGGTTGCAGAGGAAATTATTCTTTGCCTATCATTAAAATTGCCTTCAAACAATACTAGGAAAGAGAGCAGAACAAGATATTTAAACTGCCTCCCAAATCTGTCAAGTGAAAGTATAGGTTTTCTAAACTCAAGAAAAATGTGTCACTTTCAAGGACACGTAATCACGCTATTTGTTGTCCTTTTGATTTGTAGCTAGGTTAGCAAAAGCTCATGACATGTGATATGACTCCATTGTGTAAGTTCCTAGGAGCAACAGAGGAAACCTGCGACGTAGAGATAGCAGGCTCAGTTTGACAATGATAAATATGTCAGACGATGACAATCATTCTGTGAATTTAGTTCTTGTGAATGAACAAAAATGATAATTTAAAGTGTCATGATTTGGAAGAGTAATCATCTCTGTATCAGTCATTCATGATCAGTTGTAGTAGAACAGAGCCTGATATTGTTCCAGGCATAAAGTGTGAGCTGCGGGAAGATGTGGATACATATTTGGAGTCGGACAGGAGCATCAGATCTGACCACCTAGATGAAATTTCACCCAAGATCTGAGCCCAATCACTTACATAACACTAAAATTTGACTGACTTGATGGAGATGAGCAGAAACTATGTGTTTATACAAGCCAAATACATTGTTGGTTTTGTCTCCAGTCTCTTTGGTCACACCACTCAGTCCCCACTGTAGCTGGGTGAGAAAGAACCCAACTGAGGAAGGACAGGGCTCAGTGGAAGCCCTTGCAACAGTGGCTAGTGTCTCTTCTCAGCTTCAAAAGTGTCATGAGTTTTCTGTCTCTTTGTAAACTGGTACTTTGCCTTTGGGAATTCAATAGGATCTCTGAGGTCCTGGGATCAAATTGGAATAGTTTTATAGGTGTTCTTAGAGCTCTTACTACTGCTCAGGTGGACACATACTGACACTGGATTGAAAAGCTCCCCAGCCTTAAAAGTATAGGAAGATAGGGAAAATTATCTCATAACTGCTGAGTGATAATCCTAATGTGGGGCTAGTGGTGGTAATGGTAATAGGTGATCATAGGTGTTGACGAGAGAGATAGAAACTAACCTCTTAAGCAGACCGCTGTGAATTTCTTCTGTAAAACCAGTCCCAGAAGAACGTTTGCCTAGTTTTTACTGTTTAGTGGATTACTTCCTTCTAGCCGCCCCCCTAGTGCGTGACCTCCTTCTAACTCCTTGTATTTTAACGTCTGAGTTACTAAACTGTATTTGCAGCCCAACAGCCCATCTCTTCCAGGATTCTTTTAAACTCTTTATCTACTCCACAGTACTTTGTGGCAAAGTGTTTCAGAGGCTGCATGCTCTATGTAAAATATTTCCTCAGATATGATGCCATTCGGGTTTTCTGATATCTGTCTTTTGACATCTCCTGTCTCCACAAATTGGTGCTTCCAGGAAGGGTAAAGAGAAATGCATTTATCTAAGGCACTATTCCATCAGTTGGTCTGAAATTACCTGTGTCTGTTCTGAGGAAACATGGGTTTTTATTTTGGGTGAATACTGATTTTTATGAATTACTTTAGTTCAACAATGGTCAGCTATAGCAGCTNTTTTTTCTTTCTCTTTTTCTTCTTAGTCTTCATGTTTGTCTTTAACATGTAAGTTGTTAAACCAAACTAAGAACAGAAAGTAGTTTGGGCTCTGACTCCAATATCCAGTGGGAGACTTCCAAACGAAATGGGATACGCCATTGTAAGAGGTAAGCTTTCCAGTGTAAGGTTGCTGCTATTTCTGTGTTGAGAATTTGCTTGTAGGTATGTGGATTGAGAAATATACTAGTGAAGAACGAAGTTGACAAAGTGGAGGGAGTTCAGCAATGAACAACCAGGACTGGAGGCCCTGTATGCTGAAGTGGACTATAGAATTTAATTCTGCAGCTTAATCACGAGGTGATTAGAGAGCTGTTCTGCAAGCTGGCAAATATTTGAAGTGGGGAGATAGGGGAATTATTTACAGGAGAGGTGATAATAGGAAGAAGGAGCAATCTCTCCTTATACAGCAGAATTTCATTCAGTGCACAGTGCTAACTGAGGATCAGCAGGGACACACAACTGTGTCCTCCCTTTTCTGCAGAGAGATGCGACTGTGCAACATACATGGGCTGAGACAGCAAAGGGATCAGTGCTGAAGTCTGGGATAGACTGGTGTTGGTCTATCAGTAAAATCACTGCTATCCCTGCATCTAGAAACAGTGCTGCACTGACTCAAAGGAGTACAGCTCTTACAGGTCTCTTCATTCTCATTGGTTTATCTTTTAACATCTCTCTTACGGTCGACAATGACTCTCACTGGAGTCTTTTTGGTTTTCTCTTCCATGTAGGTCCAGATATTTTATGGTTAAAGGAATAGCAGCAAATAAAGTTGGAAGAGCCTGAGCTGTGAGTGCAGGCATTGGTTCGGAAATAGTACAGTTTGAATTAATATGCTCTGTGCACAAGAGAGAGTTTGACTTGTAGGCGTTATTTAGCCTGTGATATGGTTAATATAGTCCCTGTTATGCCCTGTCAAATGTTTGAAAAGCAATGGAGGCAGGTGAAAAACGCAGGGAGAATATAGTCTAGCTTAGGGATTAATTTAATACCCGATTATAAGGCTTTTAAAAGACATCTGTCAAAAATATCACAATAAGACCTTTCTCTCATTGCTTATATTGAATAATGCAACTGGGCCCTTTTCCCAATGAAGTGGGGTATTTCTCTTTCACATTAAATAGTTTAACCTACTATGTTATATGACATTTTCCATTCACTGATTCTGGACACCTTTGCAACTAATTTTCAAAGTCTAAGGGTCTTAAAATCTGATACGTTTACAGTATTACCTGCTTATCAGCTGTTCTTGTACATCTCAGACACTTCTCTTTTTTCTGGATTGTTTTTCCCTTTAGTGTTGAAAAGCACTCTTTGTTATTCATGATGCTATGCTTATTTCCTAGAACTAAAATCCATTATCGTCTCTTATCTGCTTGATAGCTCAATAAGCCTGATCCAGGTCAGACAGTTTTCTACAGCTTGCAGAAACATTGATCCTGTTTTTCACTGTTTAATTCAACTCATCTGCTCTCTGTGAAAACAATTGATTAGACATTTTTCATGACTTCTTTATCCTAAGTGAACATGGACTTCCTGCTCTTTAAATGATCTTTTCTTTCAGCACAACACACTGCTCAGTTCTCCAACTGAAGTCCGTTGTTGATTAGCACCTTTGGAAGATTTAAGTGCATATTAAATAAAAATAGAAAAACCTCTGCATTAGAAGGACATTATAATTATGAAGCCAAGCCCCCAAATAGCTGGAAACAGGCAGTTAAGGGTGCAATGCTAACTGGCCCATATGTGAACATACACTTATTATTTACGCTATGATAAGAAAAAGTTATCTGAAAAAAAGTTTTAGCCACCTAACCAACAGTTTTGGCAACTCAGTCTCATACTGAGGTCTTCAAAAACTGGTACTTAAAAGCTGAAGTGACTTCTGCTTTCAATATTAAATTTCTGCGCATGCTTAAACTAATTCTGGTCGTGTCCAGAAACACCAGGTATGTATTTCCCCTCTAAAGACCATCTTACACTTACATGTATCTCATACCAAATCTGATATGGATTCATAATTTTACACTGATCAGAAGATGTTATTGCAGTATGACTGTGGATTGAGTTCTGTAGAAGAAAGTGCTGTGGGGAGCTTTGCAGGTGTTTTATCAAGTATCTTTTTGTCCAGTCCACTTAGATTTAGTATAGAAGATGAGCGTTTGCTCTGGGAAACATGTGACTAAAAACCCAGCTTTGCTGTGCCATGGACCATGACAACGCAGAGGAAAGGCACTGAGAATTAAATAGTGTCAGCTGATTGTAGCTTCTTTTTTAGTAGTGGGTGATCCAGAGCTAATAAAAGCAAGGGAAGTATTGAAACACACATCTACCATGAAAAATGACAACTTCAACAGAATAAATGTTGTTAAAGGTATAAGTAACAGGAAAACCAGTCTTTCAACAAGAAATGGTACTATGCAGCCTAGATGTAATCACTGTTCTTAGCTAGAAAACCAGAATTTTTACTTCATTGATAATTCAGCTCTTGGTTATCTCATCCCTGATATTTTAAGTTTAATTTTCACAAAAAAATTTAGCTTAGAAAAGTAATACTAGCAGTGCTATCAAATTTTAATACATTTTTGAAAAATCTAAGTTTCTAGAATCATACGATTATACAAGTGTCTTGGTTTTCACATGAGAAAAAAAATATCTGTCCCTCACAATGACAGAGGGAAGTTAAAGAACAGACCCTTTTTTAAAAGCTTGGGGAATGCAAAGAAAATACTCTTCACATTGTTGTATACTGAGGACTGAAAATACTGTCAATCAGCTTTCTTATTATGATGAATTTCTTTTGTTTCTTACTGCATATGTAAGTTCACAGTTCTAAGCCCCTGCTAGTGCATCACTGAAACAACAGAACTCCTTGTTTTCTTGCATAATGAGCTCCTGTTTTAGAATTTCATTCTTCTCTTGAAACCTGACCTTTACCATGAAGAATAGACTTCATTTTCATTTAATGATAATAGCATTGTTCTTTCTGTTCATTCTATGCATCAGACCATTCCTGCTGAAATAACAACATTCCAATTACTATTATTATTATTAATACTCCTCTTCCTCCTCCTAATAGTATAATGCACACTTTGGTTACTTCTAATTTAAATTTCACCAAAGATTTAAGGAGTTAATTTTAAAATAAATGTCATCAACTGCTATATACAGTATCAAATCAACAACAATTAGATGTTCCACTTAATAAAACATTTATCTCTATGGCTCAATATTTGATGCACAACTATTCCTCCAGAAATAACTCTCACAACAGAAATGTCTTTTTACTAAAAAATAAGAGATTATGAAAATACATCAGGTAGGAAAACTAGCCCTCCTATTTTACTCTTGGCACACCGTAATGAAATTGATAACCATAAAAGGATAATTGAATATCTTGAACATAAATGACTCTAACTTCCCCAAGCATGGGCAAATGGCTTTCTTGAATGAGTTTTCTGTATGGTTTGGAGTTTTTGCACTCAAATGAATATGAATAGTATTGTAAGAATTTGCTTTTTCTAATGAATTGATGGTATTTGATATCAGTGGAAAATGTTCAACTGGATATTTGCACTTAGAAATGCTTTCTGAGATGGAAGAATCAGTATTCTAGACTGATAAGATGGCTCTGGGACCAGTTCTTCAAAGTCCTGACTCCGTGTACGCACAACTAGTGGTATGTTCAGACAAGAAAGCATTTATGCATTCACCACCATCTCATGATATAGTAAAAAGGTTAGGCTTCCGAACAAAAGAAAAAGATAAAAGGTATAGTACTGGGAAAAGCAAAAGTCGAAGAAGAAAGGTCCTGTATGTCCTACAACAAGAAAGAGTATATTGGATATGCATTTACTGTAATGTACCATACCTTTTTCTTGTGTGTTATAAAACAATAATTCAAAATAATTAGAACTGCTCAAAAAATTCCAGACTACTCTGGCCCATGTAAATGTCAAAATGCTGACACTTTAAAAGCAACTCAAAGCAAAAAACATTTTTTACTTTATAAATCCTCTTCACAAGTGAGAGAGCAACAGAGATACTTCAGATTCAGACACAGTAGAGAAAAAAAAGAAAGCTTTTGGGAAAAGCACTCCGTCACAAACCAGATCTCTCCTAGGGCACAGTTTTTCTGCTTCTGAAATTCTTTCAGGTTAGCTTGATTTATATTTTTTTAACTCCCTCCTGAGTAAAATTCATGGTCTGCATAATTCAGAAGGTTTTATGTGGAGTCATCTAAGGTCTTAGTATTCATTATTTCACTGTCTTTGGAAGTGAATTTATAGGCATTTGGAGTAAACATTTTTGTAACAAATGAAGGACCTCCTTATTTGAAACCAGCCCTTCTGCGTCTGGCTGTCCTCATGCAGGTATACTGTGTGGCTTAACAGAGTAGCAGAACAAACATGACTGCTTATTGATGTGCCCCTATGGCTGAAGAACATCTTAATTGGATGTCACTCATCTGTTTAAGTGCTCTATGGCATCCAACCATGACAATTTTTGATTCTAGCCTGTAGCAAGTTCACATTGCTCATATCACACATTGATTATGCTGCAGCCATCATATGGCACACTAGATCCATACTTATGCATAATTTAGAGCTGAGGCCTTGGACTTCCTCATCACCTTAGGGAGAAGAGTTTCTACAAACTTGTCTGTACACCAGTGATCTGGAGACCTCAAAGCTCAGTCTAGATGAAGGAGAAAGGAACACTCATATTCCCATTTGGTCTTCAGCAAAGAACACTCTGGCAGAGCTTTTAGAAGTACTAGGACCACGAGTAGAGCTTTGCAGGTGCTACCCAAGCTGGTGAGCCATCATGTCACAGCCAGCTAGTCCCTGAGATAAGGTAGACATCCCATAGACAGCATTTAGTGGTTGTGGTGTAGACAGATTTCTTTCACCCAAGGCAGCAGAGGAAAATGCTGCACACTTTGACGAGCTGGATAACAGGAGAAGAAACTGATGGAACTAAAGAAGAAATTACTTTCAATCACGACACTGGACCTTAAGAGGACTTTTCTATGGTACCATCAAGGCATTATCATATTTGACTACCACTAAATGTCTTGTAGTAATTCTTATTCCCCAAAGTATTCAAGATGGTGATCATTTTTGAGGACTGAATACCACTTTATAGGATGTTATCTGACTATCTTATTTATTCGTATTGGCCAGCTACATCAGGCTGAACATCTGATACTTTCCTGTGCCACTTAATATGTGCTCTCCTACATCGCTTGTTGTGCTTTAGGTATTCACAGGCAAGACGATGACATCATTTGAGTTAAAGATTACCACCAGTGCATGGGAAGTTTGAGAGCAACCAGGACAGAAGGAAACAAAACCCATAGGGAAAATAATTTGGTTTCTGGTTTTTTGTTTTCTTTCCATTCCCTCCCCACCCCCACCCTCCCCCAACTCAGCTTTAGCTTTTAAATATTCTGAGATTATATGAGGTAAATTGCTCAACTCAGGCATATACATATGGATTTTAAGGCATTATAAAGGAATTCTTGGACAGCTACCTGGGGCTCAGTTTAATTATGGTGGTTTTCTATTAATTCTGTGAAAGTGTTATAAAATAATAACTTGGGGCAAAGAGTGGTCTTATTATTATGCATTTCTATTTCTGTATCAGCTCTAAGGGACTATCTCTAAAAATTTAGCACAACGTTTCTTTCTAGTTTGTACTTTAACTGTTGTATTTGAATGATTTTTCCTCTATTTCTTTTTTTTTATTATTTTTTTCTTTATTTTTAAAACTTTCTAGGCACACAGGTTTCTCAACACACACAAGGCTCTGTCATGATACCCTGTGTCTTTCGATCATCATAAAGGTCCTACAGAAATAAGACAGAAAGTATTAAAACATTATTTTCTGTACCAATCTTCCCTACAATGTGATAGATCCTCTGCGAATGGAAATACAAAATATGACAAAAATACAGACTGTTATCCTTGCTGGCAAAAATAACATACTTGGAAAAACTACGGCTCAGTCTTCCTCTTAGAGTGTAATGTGATAGGAATCTCAGGTATGGGGATTTTCTTACTGTAGGAACATCCAGAGAATCTTTATGTAGAAGAAGAGGCAGAAAGCAGTACTTGGTAACTTCATCAGAGAATTTTGATAGAAACAGAGCAGTGGAGGGAAAGTGATTGATTTTTCTGAAACTGTGCAGAGATGTGAACAGGTGAAAGAGACAAGAAGCACAGTTCTTGGGTGAGACTGAAAGGAAAATAATAATTTTGTTATATTGGTACCATGATCAAGCTATATCTTGAGGTCTTTGAAAATCTCTAGGGCCTCAAAGGTCTTTCTTTATTTTCTCAGTTCCAGGAAAAGGTCCAGAAGTACAAAACAGAGGCCCACCCTATGCCTGCTTGTTGCTTTCCTATAACATTGATTTCCTTTTAATTTGCACTAGCTTTAAAAGGGGCACTCTGGTACATTCAGTAAGAAATTTCTTTCCAATTTGCAATGCAGTTTATAATTTATTAAAAATATTTTAAAATGTCATGCAATCATCTGAAAATTTCGTAAAAGTCTTGCATGAAGTATGAACAAATCCTCATACAAAGCAGCAGTAAATCCTTTAAAGAAGCATGCTATCTTATAGAAGCAAAATGAAAGTAATTCACGAGACAAACATGAATCCTAACAGAAATGTACAGTGAATTTCTGAGCTTGTTCCTGATCAGTTATAAAGTTTATTGCACTCCTGATCATTTATAAAGTCAGAGGAGGCCCCTCCTTTGACTTTAGGACTGCTTGCTTTCCCCTAACACTTCTTGGAGAGATTCTGTAACATTGTTTCAGAAAGACTGCAAAAAGTCCACTAAGTACCTAACTCATAGAACAGATACTGCTTATCCGCTTTTATCTGTGATACCAAGTTCCTCCATTGTTCCACCATCTTCCAGCCCTCCATCAATACTTAATTATACACCTATCCAGCAATGCCAGAGAAGTGATGGGGCCACAGGATGTTTCAAATGACATTGTATATTCACAGAGATTAATGGAGCAAAAGCACCGTTCCTTGTAGTGGAAGAGTTCTCTAGGGTCTGCTGTGATTGACCTTTTGGGCCATGCTAAGCTATATTGTTGGCCTTTCTACTGTTACCACATAGGCTTTACTGCATCATGAAGAAATACTCCTTTCTACTTATCAATATTGCAGGAAGTATAGGAAGGATCCTGTTGGTAGCTCAAAAAACCTAAAAATCTCAGCTATGAATCTCCCTTGGAAACTTGAATTTTGCCAAGTCTTATGAGATGCAGACAGTATGGGAGAAGAAGTGGACAGAACAGCATTCAGATAGCAATGTATACCTCCACCAAGTGCTTTAATAACAATTTAACTACCCTTCAGCAGGTTGCCATGTGTCTCATGCCATTACCTGTAGTCTGCTACTGGTTAGCAATAATCTTCCCATGTGGAGAGAAGCTTGCAGGTTGACTTCTGTGTCCTGTAACTATGCTTGAAGCTTTAGGAGCAGGCCCTTTGCCTACCTGGATCACCTGCTTCCTCTATTGTGTCTCCCAGGTCTGCAGCACCTTTTTGTGGGGTAGGTTGTTTCTGATATGGAATTCATTTTTTATAGCTAAGAAGGGTGACTCTTTCCTGCAATGGCATGTGTAGGAAATCCAGAGAATGGATGTTCATTTCAAGAGGAAGTAAAATGAACTGAGAGAGCAAAATGATAGGGAAGTGCTCTCCTAGGAGCACTCCTCCATACACTAACAGAAAAAATCAACTGGATACAACTTTTTAATGTAAACAAGTCTTACACATGTCTATGTTTCTTTCTATAGTTTCTGGTTAAGCAGAATAAAAGATTTCTCCCTTTTAAAGTCTATTTATTTAATCTTGCACAGGCTGTGGAGCTAGGTAAGTCCAGGGAAAGAGACTGTGTTTTGCTAGGATTTTGTTCTAAATTACCTCCAAATTTTGTTCAGAAATAGATTATCCAGTTGGAATCTCTCAGATACAAGTGTTTATTGGCACTACTCCATTATCTAAGCTCCGTACTATGGGAGAATTACAAACTACCCCTTGTTGCTTGCATATTTAATACAATGCACACCTCTTAGAAACCAGTGAAATCAATGGAAAGCTTTCCACATATATCTCAGGGCGTAATTCCTATTGGATGAATCCGGCACAGGCAACGATCTTGAATAATTGCAGTGGGTTTAGTGCAACCTTTTTTAAGCTTGTGGAGAAATATGTGCACTAACTTGAAGCAGGCAAATCAGGCACTAGTTAAATCCACAAGCAGTTACATTCTACTTAAGTAAAACTCAGGTTCATGAAGTCAAACATGCAGTAACTGCTTTGCTGGATTTAGGTCCAAATACAGCAGATTTTAACAGTGCATGAAGAAAACAGCAATCCTTTTTTGGGGGATTCCTTTTTCTTTGTTTGTTCTTTCTTTTTTCTATTTTTTTCTTTTTAGGAGTGGAATGATTTATGATGAAGTTAGGAGTGAAGACAGGGCTGAATGAGATCCTTGAATGCAAGCAATGTTTTCTGGTTTTGTGGCATTATGTAAAGGAGGGGGACAGATGGAAAAAGAAAGTGGTTGAACTTCCTATTTGTACTCACTCATTGACTCTGTCAATTTGGCCATCTCTGATTCTCTTTTGGGCTTCTCCTGGGGGAACAGACAAAATGAAAAACAAACATATATATTATACGTAAAAATATACATACCCTTGAGTGCAAGTGGCAATGTGAGGGAAGGATAATAATCCTTTATATATTTCTGCTTTATTTAGGGATTTAACCTTACTCCTAAATAGCCTGCATCTCTGGTGGCTTCTTTCTTGCAGTCTCTGGGTTCTGTTAGCTTTGAAGTGTGAAACTTGTATTTATTTCTGTGACTGTGAATCTAGTTTGGAGTAACTGAAGTTATTAAATCATAGTGATAATAGAGGAGGAAATCCTCCTCTGTTTTGTGCTCTGCACTGAAATTTTCAACTGTGTTAGGACTTCCTAACAAAAGATATGAAAATGATCACCCTCCAAAACAGACATATTGAAGGAAAGAAAGCACTTAGAAATAAATAAGAAATAAATAAAAGTCATACAGGAGCTGGAGTGAGTGGTGTGGGTACTGGGTCTGGCTGAAAGTACTGACTGAAGTACTGCTTCATTTATTTCTTTACTACATGAGGGACTCCCAATCAAACTTGCTTATATTTGTCACTTGTTTTGGCATAATTGTTTAAATCTAATTTTGTTTGTCTGTTTCTAGCACCTGTTGTAGATATTGTAACTAAGCCTGTTTTCATGGAAGGCTTGGGCAATTCAGAGCCCCAGATTTTGTGGAATTCCTCTTAACAGGGACAGATGCCCCAAAGCATACCTCAGCCAGAACAATGGAGGCTGGGTCCAATCTCCTGATTTCAGAGCTAAAGTTTGGGCTGAGTTAAAATATTCATCCATTCACAGTCTTTTGAATTTTATTTAGCTGGGTTTGAGAAGATGCAATGGAGCTGCTCTCACCCTCATGATCCCTGAAACTATACAAGCATCTTCAGTGACTGAGTTCCAGCCCTGTGGGTAAACAGAACTAGCAGTTACCTATCTTTTACCCCACAGAGTGTTTCAAGATGCAAACAGCTCAGACATTCACTAATTTTAACCACAGCTGACAAGTCTATCTGGAAAAGCCGAAAGGAAAAGGTCTGGACAGCAACACTTACTAATAATGAGTGTGCAAGCCTGCCTCCACCCCTGACAAGGCTGCAAGAACAGGTTCCATGGGCTGTGGGTGTGCAGATGTCAGCTCGCGATCCACGCAACTTTTTTCCCCTCAAACTTCAGCAGAGGAGATAATTTCCTCCAAAACATAAACAAGCAGCAACCCAAAAGGAACGTCCCTTGCTGCCCACCTCAGCTCTGGTACAAGGTGTGGGTTTCTGGGCAGAGTGGCCAGCAGCAGCTGCTGCAATGGATGGGGACAGGCTTCAGCATGACGACATGTCTCTTTGGCAGGGTATGTATCAATAAACAGCACTGGGGTAAGCCACAGGCTAAGGATTGTGTGAAAATGGTCCCCTCTAGGTGTTATTTGACGGTATATGTGTAGTCTTCCAATGCTATTTGGCTACTACATGAGCAGACCCTGTGGCAGGGGTGCCAGGCTGTCACAAGCGCTACCTCTACTGCTTTATTTAAAAGAGTAGAATCATCTCATAATTTAGAGAGGAGGTGAGGTCTGTCCATCTCTGTCTTATGCCAGTACTGGCTTCTATCTGGTGCAAAAAATCTAAAAGAAATATTTACCATATACCAAATATGCTACTACTTGCACTTCCAAAAGCTACACTGCTGCTAACAAAAAGCGCACACTTCGCAGTAATTGGAAACAATGGGATGCATGAAACTAGCAGATAATGCTCCACAACTGTATGCGCACCCCTTAGAGCATTTCATATTAAAGGAAAGGTTTAAGGTTATGTCCTATGTCTGTGGTGAGGTTAATGCCCTCAACCATGTTGATAATGTAGCATTCAGCATCAGACTCATGTATTGCTATGAAAGAAAAAAGAGGAAAAGGAAAGAAATAGCACAAGAGTGCCAGTTAAAAAAATAAAAAAGGTCCTGTATGGCAATTTCTTGCATGGTATTAATCATCAAAGGAAAGCACAGTACTGTGAAAATCATTAGTAATTTTTGTCCATGTTGATTTAGAATGTGACCTTAAAACACCTCCTTCCACTACAGAACTTGTAGTTTATCAGGAATGAACATTTGGGAAGATCCATGTTGAGCCCTGAAGATGGAAGGCTGGATTTATTAGACTAATAACAAACTGTGATTTTAAATATTAATACTTTGATCTTGCATATTACGAAATACTTTCTCCTAATGATGAGGTCTATTATAAGGACATAGGAGACTAGAATATCATTTCCTTTTAAAGTGGAAGTCTTAAATATAAAGAGAAGGTTAGAAGCTTTTGAGCCTCTGAGTTCTGTTAATGATCAAATATTTGTTTCGAAGGAGCTAATTAAGGCAATCACTAACAGAATGTACTTTTTCCTCCAGTAATATCTTGAGACCACTAACAGGTAAGCACAGAAGCATTTACATGTAAAGAAATTGCATATCTTCACCGCAGCAGTTAGGAGTATCGCAAGTTAAAGAAGCAAGCTAAGGTTCTCAGGCTTGTGATACTGTCACCTGTGTGAAATTTGCTATTAGAGAGACAACACGAAATGGCAGACAAAGTTCAACTAATTGCTGCATTTGAAAATATTGAAAGAGCTCTGTTTACTTTTCCTAAGAAAAATGACCAGGACTACTGAAGTTCTGATCTTCCTTCTTTAGATGATAAAGGAGCTCTTGTATCAACGTTATTTCTCAATTCTTCTTATTAAAAAAACCAATATTCTGTTTTCTGGGTATTTTACTGAAAAAAATAATCTTTTTTTACTATTATTACTAAAGTTTGGAATCAGTATGAAATTATTATCTCAAGTTTTATATTTTCTCTGTCCTCTAATCATCACTAGTACATGTACACACACACACTGAAGTTCTGGAAACTAAGCAAATTTTTCTACTTGTCTCTTTTATCAAAATGGCATATTTTAAGAAAGTTTGAACACCTCTAAGAAATTTGGGTTTTGATGGCAGATAAAGAAGGAATTCCATCCTTTCTGACAGAATGAGTTCTAACAGATTAACTTTGGGAAGAAAAAACATTAAAACATACTTTTGGTCCTGACTTCATCAGATGTGATTTTGAATATAGATTGACAGCAAAGTAAGACTTGCTTTCTTTAAAAAAAATAAATAAACAAACAACACAGTGTTTCATTTCAGGGTAGAACTTCTCTTTAAGGGCAGACTTTGGTAGTATTCCCTCTTGACATCACTGAATAAACAAGCACATCATGAAAAGCAGGTCTTATTTTTCATCTCTCCTAGCTCAGTGAGACTCACATCTTTCTTTTTGTAGTTATGCTGTCAGGATGGAGTGATTTCTCCTGGGATTTGAATCCATGGGCTGTTGCTGCCAGTGTGCCTGTCCTGCAGCCAAGAGCCCAAGTCTTCCACAACCTCAGGGGAGCAGCAGAGACAGACTCTGCTCTTGTAAAACACTGGATTGTGTGCAGACACATGCTACCCTTGCACACCTGTGTGAGATGGCTACTGTTTTCCTGGGTGCACAAAAAGCAAGAAATCCTGCTCTTCATATTTTAAAGGATACGCATGAAAAGTGCAAGTGAGAGACAATATTGTTTTAACGCAAGAAGGGACATGTGAAATGGATGTTGGTATGTGAAGCACATTAACTCCAACTGGTAAAAATGGCTATTTAAAATGCTTCTTTATACCTTTGTACTGTCAGTGTCTTTTATTCAGCTGAGTGTGTAAGAAAGAAGCTGGAAACTCTCCTTCTCTAGTGGAGCCTTTTTCCCTTTTCAATTTTTTTTTTTCCTTTTCAGCTGTGTGTCTGGCCTTTGTTTGACACTGCTGTGAAATTTTAACATTAGTTTCACCTCATGGTGCCTTTTCTCACTGAACAGTCGGATAGATTTAAAGATACTTCCTTTCTATGAGCTTCCTTAAGGCAAGTGAACAATTGTCCACTCCTACAATACCTTGAGACTGGACTGTTGTCTTGCGCTTGTTTTGCACTGAGTTCAGTCTCAAATTATCATGATGTTGTGATGTTCACAGTTTTAATGTGATGCTCTAAGTGCTAACACAGAAAGTGTGGCCTTCACATTACTTCTTCACTTTCTCAGCCGAAGAAAAACAGGTGCTTTTGTTTAAAGCTCTTTTTGCCTGCATGGTCTGCCGTAGGGCATTCTGTCAGAGGGCGCACAAGAAGACGTCAATAGCCACCAAGGCAGTGTGGACTTAATATTTGCAGTTGTGCATAAGTGGAGAATGAGGATTGCATCAAATTCCAGATGGGGATCAACTTATCAATGGGGATTTTATATAGGTAATTTCTCTTATAAGGAAAAGTTCTGGGGCAAGAGACTGCATGGTCTTCCTGCAATTTTTCTGATAGAAGGACATGGGTACATCCTGTAACTTCCTCTGTAATGGCTGTTACCTTCAGCTAGCACAAACTGATGAGATCATTGTCTTTGTTTTGTTTGTTTACTGCACAGCTGAAACTTCTCCTGTCCTTTTGCCAGTTCACAAGTGCAGAGTGTGCTGCTGTGCTAGTAATCTAATGAACTAATCTAAAACTGGCTAAAATTTCTAGTAGTATTTTGTCAGTCCAGTACTGGCTGAGTTATGACTCAGAACTCAAATATGTTATATCCATTGCACTTACTTTTTGTGAAGCTTTGTTACTTTTGAAAGTAATTCAGTGGCAAATCCCTAGTAATTTCATTGATATATCCTTTAAAGCAATAGCTATTCAATCACTAAATGCAAATTCAATGAGCAAGAAGCAAAGAAGAACCTCTTCTAAAATTTTAGCTTAGAGTAATCTATCTTGGGATATCTTAAATTGCTTTTCAAACTACATGGAAATGATGTTATGTTTGAAACACTATTAAATGAGACTAATAGAATTTCATTTTATATAGTGTCTTTCATACTCATGACATCCTCAAATGCTTTACAGTAATGAATTAGATACTGGTTGTTAGGCAATGGTGTGTAGGCAAGTGCAGCACTCATTATGTGTTATTCATTTTAGCAATAGCCTACACTCAGCTCTCGAAAGCATAGCTTATTTTAGGTAGAGAGGGATTGTTGGAAGGAGTTGGAGCTCTTCCTTTTGAGAAATACCATATGAACTTTCATTTCTATCTGGACAGATATCCAACAAAGGGAAAAAATAGCTTAATAGCCCACCTTTAGGACCTCTAACAATGAGACGTGTTGTGCTATTCCATCTTGTCATTACTAAAATTCAAGCTGTATGTAAGATCTGCCTAGATTTGTGGGAGTTGATTTCATGCCTCCTTGTCCCAAAGCTAAAAAAATAATGTATACCTTGTTTATTTTTATTGTTCTGTCTTGCCCATCCCAAGAAAGGTGCTTGGTCCCAACTGCCTGTTTTGCCTCTTGTTTTCTATAATTAACTTTTGGGGAAGGGACTGTAATGACTACATTTGTGCAGGACCCAGCACAGCATGATCTCAAGCAAATTAGCTTCATCCTCAGCTTTGAAGGTGAGAATACTAGCAAGTAATCTTCATTCCCTTGCAGATCCCAGTGTTTGAATGGCTAAGAATACATTTTTGAAGACTATCCTGTGCTTGGCACAAAAGTTAATTTCAATTTGCAAGAGTTGGAATGAGCTTAAAATATGGTATTTGGCTAGAGTGAGCAGAGTTCACAGAGGGTGTATCTTAGCTGGGTTCACTGAAGTTATCGAGCAGTACAGGTGAGTATGGCTCATTAATGTGTTCAGCTCTCATAAAGCACTCTCAGTAGCTCTGATATAAGATGCTTTACATGGACGAAATTTGCATTAACAGCAGGAGGAATGAAATTTAGTTCTCTGGGTTCTAGAATATAGTTTTTACATTTCTCAGGGTTTTTAGTTGACTTACTCATCATTCACACTTGGTCTGTGAAATATGTATGGAAAAAATCTCTGTTTTTTTTCCAGGCAGAAAATCAAGCAGCAATTCTAGAGAAACTTGTCAACTCCCCTCAGACTCAAGATACAAACCTCATAGAGTTGTGCATTAAATTCGTTGCAAATACGCTGTCATTCTCTGACTATAAGGAACAAATAATCACATATTAAAGGGTGGGAATGGCATATGGTGGTTCTGAGGTAGGAAAAACACTGTTACTGACTGCTGTTGTATATGTATGAACTTTTTTAATATACTTGAATCTACTAGAACACAAATAAATAAATAAATACAGGAGAGAGAAAAAGATGTTAAGGTTTTGTCATCTTAAATAAGCTGTAGTAAGCCTCAGGCTTTCAGTTTTTCTTAAATATCCTAAAGAACATCACATTTTTAAACTATTAAAATTGATTGCAGAGAATATGAATTTAAAAATTATTAGAAAATCATACACTTGACAGCAAACCTCAGAATGAAAGGCATTTAAATATCTTTAATTTATTGTGGTAATGGTGCCAGAAGGTGCAGATTATTTTATGAACAATTCTGTTTTACATTTTTATGCTGTTAAATACGTGTTGCTTCTGCTGTCAGCTGTAGAAGAGTCACTTAAGCATTAATACAAAATGGCCATTAAAGAACTAATGGGAACATTGCACAGTGATAAGTTAATAAAGAAACATTTTGGGTACCTAAAAGACACTAAGTAATGTTGTGGTACTATTACATGATTATAGGCAGCAGTATTTTCTTAGTTTCTTTGCTCTAAAGGATGAAGTATATCGACTTAATTTTCATCTCCCGTTACAAAGGCCCTACAGAATGTCTGAAGCTTTGATTCCCCCAGATCCCAGTAAAAATACATCTCTTCTAAGACAATGAGTTGAGCTGACTAAACACTAGCAGAGCTTCTATGTCTGTACTTTGACAGCCAAAGAACTATATGTACTGTTTGCTTTTCAGAAGCTCTTCTTGGGTGTTCTAACAAATTATGGATGAAGGTAATTGCAATGGAGTATTTAAGTCTTACGTAAAACATTTCTAGCCTACGTTGTGAAACTAAGCAAGTGTAAGTAGAAGCTGAAAATCAAGAAGAATATCCTGGCAGCAAAGTGATGTAGTGATGCTATACTAAACCGATTGGGAAGCTTTTTACTTAGGGCTGTTAAGAATACTTTGGACAAACCAACACAAATTACATTTTGGTAAACAGTCTTCAAGACAAAGCGGATAATCTTACATATACTTTGGCATCTATATCCCCAGAGTGCAGGTAGGGTGGCTGTGTACAACTAATGCATGGTGAAAAGCTCTATAGTCAGTAGAGATGTTTTTACAAGTTCAAAGACCTTTGGATCAAACTGTTAAGAAACTGCTGTTTTCCCTTTTAGGGCATAGTTCGTTAATATATTTTGAATGATAAAAGAAGAAATGTAAGTTACCTTCAGACAACAGCAGCTACCTTATTTTAAAAAGTTGGTATAAACACAAAAGAAGATAATATAGAAAAGAGATATAAAATGCTTATCTAATCTTTTCAGCTGTTAATAATAAGTATGTTTATGTTTTCATGAACTCATTTCTTCTGTGCCCCTCAAAGGGAAAATTTCAGCCGGTTGTTTGTATTCTTACAGCATTAAAATCCATATTTCAATAAGAATCACTTAGAGAATATTTATTGATTGGGGATTTCATATGAAAAAATTAGAAAGTAGAAGCATGCTTGAACTAATCTAGAAACTGTTATTTAAAGTCTGAGAATTATGATCTAATAATGTATGCTTTGTTTAATACTCTCCTTGATGCATTGTAAAAATAACTCATAACTGAATAGAACAGATCAACCATTTCAAAACTGAGTCTGTTTCCTCAGGTACCTTGTGAGACTTAAATGATGAACATACAACTAGGAGAACTGACATTTTTCTTTGTTTTGTGCTGTGATCATATTCATTCAATGAAAGTTCTTAAACAAGAACTGTCTTCAGTGTCAGATTTGGCTCTGATTGAATAATACCAAAATGTCTCACACAGTTTCCAATTTTAACAGCCTTTGGTTGTTCAATCTATTTAAAAAAATCTTCAAAGGCAGACATGTTAAAAGAGGATAACTAGTATGTCAGATGATGCAAAAACGTTAATAATGAAAGTACCTCCCTGTCCTAGTGAAAAATATATGAAAATACCTCCCATTTACTACTGCCTGCAAGAAAATTGAACTTATGGTTGCTTATACTGATATTCAGGCTGGTTTACACAGGTCTGTTTCAGTGAAACTGCAAAGGCATTAAAAAAGAGAAATGCTGAACTAAATCAGCCTTTCTGAACATAAGAACCGAAACTTTGTTTTTAAGTTGGTGTCTTCCACACAGAAAAATCAGAAAATGAGAGTGTAGCACTTTCCATGTGATGACTTTCTTATCGGTGACCTTCCCACCTTAGGATGAAATTGTGTCTTTACCCAAATGCACAAAGTCACAACCTTGGACTTCGATCTGCCAGTTTTTCAGAGCTAATGAAGACAATAAAAGGAGCTGAAGCAGAAACAGTCAAAATGGGGACCTTCGGACATATGGTTTGAAATTCATGTCATCTAAGTTCAGCCCACTTAAAATTTGGATATACTGTCTAAGCAAGTTATTTAGGCTCCCTGTAGCATCAACAAAGGGAAAACAGCAGTGTTTCAAGTAGATGAATTGCTGGTGGAAATGCTCAACTCATTAGAAATACAACTGACATGATTAAATCAAACTAAACACTTGTTTTATGGCTAAAGACAGGGTATATTAAAGCCCCATCTGTGAAATTGTGTTGGTATTGACTATTATCTTTCTCCTGTGCTAAAGGTTTGCTCCTACCCTTCACCTCCTATTCTCCTCACCCCCATGTATTGTTTCATATTATTATTCTCTAGTTGTATCCAGCCCATCACCTTTCCTAAAATGTTCTCTCCCTTCCCTTTTCTCTCCATCTAACTTTATAGCTAACCTTCCTTTTCTTCACACTCTCCCACACTTCCAAAGAGAACGGTTGTGAAACTACCATGCTGTTTGTTGCTATCACACGGTGCACACCTCCCTCTATCCCTCAAACCCACACGTACTATCTATGTTATCTAAATAGACTCTACATCTTTGAGGCAGGGACTGTCTACTGCTTGAACTACTAAGGCTCAATCATGGCATCACCTCAAGTCTTTAGACTCTGTGGAGATATTAGTATTTTAATAATGTGTACAATATCTTATAAATCATAAATGACAGAAGTTTAAAATCTTCACTAATAAAAATGCAAAACAGGGTGAAAATCATTGCACTGTTTCTCTCGCCACTCTCCTGGTGCTTAGACCAAGCTGACAAAGGGTTTGACCGCTCTAGGAGACTCAAGCTCATTGCCAGCTGAAGTTAGAGATAGCATTTACGTTTATTGTTTCAAGGTCAAACCAAAGGTTGTTTTCTGTAAAGGAAGTCTCGGCACAGTGCAATGCTGCCTAGACCCCCAAGAAGCTTCTGGAAGAACAATAGCTGTCAGCAAGTAAATTAGTCTGCAAGAGCCTTGCACTGATAAAACTGTGTTCCTAGTACCTGAGTTAGCTTTATACCTAGGCATGTTTTGTACTGTGCCATGTAGACATCTGTATTGTTTTGTGGGGGTCTGAACATGTTTAAACTGGAGTACCTGGGCAAACTCTCAGTGAATCAGACTGAAGATTTGTAAGTCAGACACAGCAAATCTATATGTTCCTCAGATATTACTGCTGATTGCATTTTATTATATACAGTGCCATATAACAGAGAGGTTTCAAAATGTGCTGGCTTGAGTTTTCTTTAAGATTAACCACCCCAAGAATAATGTATTTGATGCTAGTGATAAAACGTTAGCTCATGAAGCTAGCTACTTCTTTGCTTATAATCTAATTAAGTGTTAATAGAAATATTAATAGGTATTATCTTCTGAAGGGAAAAATAGGTGCTCAAAAAGAGGTGGGATGGAATAAAGCATTTTATTCCGTTAGAAAGATACCAAACTGTAATTATGTTACTACTAGCAGATATATCTTCTAGGCTTCTCTGCTATACCTTGATGGCTCTATGAAGGCTGTATGTCACGTTCCTATATGATTGCTCTTTTTTGAACCTTCTAAGCTCCTGTATCATACATTCTTCCCTCACTATTGCTCCAAAGAACTCCCTACTCCTTTGACATTATAAAGTTCTGGCTTTTCTGCAACCTTTTTTTGATCTTTTAACTACTCTTCCCTCTTGTCTGAAATGCCTCTATGCATAAAATAGCATCAGCAGTATGGTAGAGAGCAACATCTGTAGCTCCCCATGGGCCCGTGTCCTTTTTGAAGGCTGAAAACTCCTGGTTTGGATAAATACCTTGTACAATGGTACAGAGAGCAGGATTATGCTCAAGTCCAGCCTACGTATGAAAAAGTGAGGTGCTGACCTAGCCCGAGAGCTGCACTAACACAGCCAGCATTCAGAGTGGGCAATGCCAGGCAGCAAAGACTCATAAGAGCATCAGAGCTTTATTGCACATCAAGCACAAATTGCTTATCAGTTGAGAAGCCTTCTTGGTTTCTGTCACCTTGAATGCATTTACCTGTAAACTTAGGACAAATCTCCTCAGTATGCTGGTCCCAGTGGAGAGACCTCCCATCTACCGCTGCTGTGAAGTAAACAAGTCGCACACCAGTGGAGGGGCTTGGCTGGGAAGCTGCATCACTGTTAACACTATGGGTGCCGCTCATCAGCTTGGCCCTGGAATGTACTGACATGGTTGTAGTGTGTCCCTGTAAGAGGTAGGACAGTTTCTGAGAATGTGGATATAACTGTACCACGCTACACTGGATAGTATAGAAGTCAGAAGTCTCTAAAGTCGTGTTGTGAATTTTTCTGGTTATATTATTCTGGTTTGGGGTTTTCTTGGTCTTATAGTTTATTTATTTGTGGTTAACAATGGTTATTTTTCTGAATAAAAACATTACAGTTATCTTTCTTAAATCCATTGTCTCTTTCTTTCTTTCTTGTATTCAGGGTCTCTTTATTATTATATATGTCTCTCTTCATTGTCTATAATGCAATAGTCCATTGCATTTTAAGATTATGAGGGAGTTCATTATTACTCAGTCACAAATATATTTCCTAAGACCTCTTTTTTAATATTTTAATCAAGAATAAATGTAGTCAAAAGAAGTATGTAAGTATTTTTTTCTTCAATTTCGTATTTTCTCCACCCCAAATTCTAGGTTATGCTCAACATTCATCCAGCTATGTGAAAACCTGGTAAATAGAAAGATAAGCATATGAGAGTTCCTATACTGTTCTATTAACATAAGCATTCTACCGCTGTGCAAAATATATGCATACATAAAAATCTGAGTTTTGCAGGTTGAGTTGATTTTGATGTCTGCTGTATAATTCTTAGGTGTTTAACAGTTAACATAACTCTAGATAATTTAAGACTAAATTAATTTTTACTTACAAAAAAAAAAAAAAGAAACAAGATCTGTTGTTTCTTCGTATCTTTTTGTTAAATATCTTTTCTGTTTTGTTTTGATTTTAGAAAAACGAAGCCCTAATTCTAGTCATTCCAACTACAATAGATCGGTTCCAAGAGTTTCTAACCATTCAATGGGACAGCTTGTTCTGTTTTTCAAAACCTTGATGTGCAACTTTATGAACTATTTTTCATCTCTTTCTTATTTGTTGTTTCTTTCCAGAGCAACTTCAGCTGCAGAAGCCCGGAGAATGCTATCCAACGTTGGCATATATGCTCTAATTGTGAAATTAAGGACAGGCAGGCCAGTTGTATATATTCATGAAGTTCTGCTGGATGTGGTCAGATCACAGGTACACTCAGTATAAACAGAGATGTCTCAGTGAAGGGTCAGGGTTTAAGGATTTTACTTCCTTCTAGGCTTTCCTGTAGTATTTGAAAACCCCCAAATTTAAATGACTACCTCAGTTTGAATCCTATGGGAGAGAAATAATTTCTCCTTTTTTTTTTCTTCTGAATATACAGTAGTAACAAGATATCTTAATTATATTTTTGGTCCACCCTCTGAGATCAACCCTAATGATGCAATTCCTCAGATCAGAATGATTTTCACTTTGAGAAATTGATTGCTATGTAATTACTAATTTGATGCAACCTGGTATGAATCATGGCTGCAAAGGGTTTCATATCAAGCAAGAACATGCTATTTACCATAGTGATTATAATAGCAATTGGAAAATTTAAAGCAGACACTCCAAACACCTACATGAGGTGAAAAGGACCCGTTTGGGCTTTATAGGATGGTGTGTATTTGTTTCTGCAACTGGTAGATAGATCAGGTTTATGGAACTTCACCAGAACGACCCTGATCAGGTTACAGGTGTCGGTCTTACAGGCTCACAGTTGAAGTGCAGAATGGCCTCAGTGTTACAGTCTTGAGGGCCAACCTGAAAGTCTTTGTCCAGTATTTCTGAGGATCTGGCTAACTCACGCCTGCCTTTTCCATACTTGCTTACAATCTACCCCTGTGAAAAATACATTTTACCTTCAACTTTTCTAGAAACTTTATCATTCAGGTTTAATACAGTATTTGAATTTGTGTTTCTGGTACCGAAGGAAGTTGTTGATGTGTATAATTTCGAGGACTAACATTTATTACTGCTTTTTTTTTTTTTTCTTCATGTAAAATGAAAGAAACCAAAACATTTTCCCTTTCATACTTCTCTGACTTCCTCATTTTTATGAAATTTGTTCTTTTAAAGTATGGTGTTGCTTTTCAATGTGTTGACAGCCAGTGCTACTTTGTGACTTTCTCATAATTCTTACTTGGCAGTTTTTGCACTGAAATTATGATAAGCGTCCAAATTTTTCGAGCTACTAAGTTTTCTGATCCCATTAAAGGTGTGGGTGATGAATACCTTTGGAAATTAGGCCCTGAGTGTTTTAATAGAGTCATTATCTCTGTATGTTGTCACAACAACTAGACCCTTTCGGTGATTCAGATCCAAATGGAAAAATCACATCCCAAATTACAATAAATGTAGGTACATGCAATTATCATCACAGAAGGCACTTCAGTTTCCATGCTTATTTAGTCATGTTTTTCTCAGCTGAGCCTGCCAACAAGGGTACTAATTAATGTTTTTTCTAATGTGGACACCTGCCCATTAGGAGCTACCAATTCTTTGTATATAGTGAAAGCTGTCAGTTGATAATTACCTTTTGTTTTCTGCTACTCAGGTCTCCAAAGGAGAAGTTTGTCTCACATTATCAGACAGGCATGAGACCTCTAGCACCTTTGGATACTTTTTAATTTTCTGCTTTGGAGGCGTTCCTTTGGTTGTAGGTTTTTTTTTTTGTTGTTTGTTTGTTAGATTGGTTTGTTTTGTTCTGTTTATGGGCTCTATTTGACCTTATCCACAAGGTCACATCATTTCCAAAATAATTTATTTTGTAATTTTAGGGGAATTTTAGATTCAAGGAGAAAGACATTATTACCATATTACTAAACTTTACTACTGTATGGTCCAGAAAATTACTTTGGTGTACCCAAACACATAATTAACAAGTAGTTAAGAACTACTGGATTTATCACATCACAGCTCCACTTCCAGAAAATGTGTACAGAATATTTAACTCTGGCACTTCATAATTTTCTCATACTTCCTTATTTGAAAAGAGAAACACCTCACTACAACCCTTTAGTGAATAAAATCTGTCTTACTGCTTTGAGACCCCTGGACTGTTTTCTTCAGCACAACTTGGATTATTTTGATTTTAAATCCTTTCTTCATTCTGCCTAGTGCACTATGATACATTCTTTATTACAGAAGTTATATGCAGTATCTCCTTTAGTAAAAGTCACAATAGTAATCTGAGCTAGATTAGAGAAATTGAGAAATGACAAAAATCATTTACCCACTTTCTGTGCTGTCTCCTCTCTGGCCTCTTTCTTGGTAGATGCACAGCCAAATCATAAAATATCTGGAAGGGATCTTAAAGATCACTTAGTTCATATACCCCCAGTTATGGGCAGCAACACCTCCCACTAGACCAGGTCGCTCAAAGTTCCATCCAATCTGGTCTTGAACACTTTAGGGGATGGGGCATCCACAACTTCCCTGAGCAACCAGTTCCAGTGCCTCACCACCCTCATAGTGAAACATTTCTTTCTGATATCTAATCCAAATCTACTCTCTTCCAGTTTGAAGCCATTATCCCTCGTCCTATCACCACATGCCCTTGTAAAAAGTCTCTCTTCAGCTTTTTTCTAGGTCCCATGGCACTCTCCATGTTTTGGTTGTATATTTTGCTGAAATGAATCATCATTTAAATGTGATTTCCTTGGTGTTCTCCGAATTTGAAGGTCTCTGATCTACAGAATGTGTTGTAGTTGAAATACAGCTATTCCCTTGCTATGCTTTCCCTTCTTCTTGTTGCTGCTGCTGCTGATTTTAGTGAGCTTAAATCTTAAACTCCTTTTTCAGGGTCTGTTCTGCCAAGCATAGCTACACTGAGTGGTACTTTACTCCTCAAGAGATTAGCAGGGCTGCTTTCTGTGGGAAGAAACATCAGAATTTGTCTTTCTGTATTTGGCCCTGAGGGAATCACCTGCCTTCAGCAGAGCCAACTCATGCTGCAAGAGTAGGGGAGAGGGGGCCAGCTGGGGGATAATGCCAGATAGGGCAGAGGAAATATTGTGTAGGGGTAGAAATGCTTGAGAGAGCTCAAAGACATGGAAAGGAGGAGACAAGGCTCCATTGTAGATAAGTCTGCACTGGGGAAGGAATCGCAGCAAAAAGGATTGGCAAGGAGCTCTTTTTTCAGGGCTCTTTGAGGCCGGGTAGAGTGGCTAGTTTGTGCTGGAAGCCAGTAGCTTGTGGGTGGGCTGCTGAGGTGGCATGGGATGGAGCCAGAACACCGGCGGCAGATTCAAATGAGGAGTAAATGCACCAGGGCCATTCTCTCTCTTCTCCCAGAGAAGAGGCCTCTCAGTAAAGCAGTGACCTAGTTGCTGGCCACTGAGCAAGTAAGCAGCAAGTCAGCATAACCCAGAGCACCACCTGGGCCACGATAAGGAGTGGAGAAAGGGCAAGCAGGAAGGAACTGAAGCTGCCAGCTTGACAGGTGAGTCCTCCTGGTGGTCACCATCCCCTCGGAAGGAGCTTAGTCATGGTCTCCATCTGGAGGAAGGCCATGGTCTCAACCAGAACATATCATTCTGTGATTATGTAAAGGTTGGAGAAAACAGCTTAACAGGGAAGAGAGATGAACAAAATCACTCCAGAAATGAGACAACATTCAGTTTCAAATAGATTATGTGGATATGTGGATCCAAGCAATTCTGGGTTGATTTTTTGTTTGGTTGTTGGTTTTTTGTTTGGTTGTTGGTTTTTTTTTATTATTATTCAACCTCCCCACCCCCCCAGCCAAAACAATGGCATTTAGATGGATGAATAACTGGTCTTTTCTGGCAGGGCTGAAAGAAAATTTAAAATGGTGACTTCTTTGAACTTTAATGGAGATGCTACAGCAAAGATTGGTATCTGATGTGACTGAAAAAAAATGTCGAATTTCTTCTGTTTGGAGACATTGATGTTAATACCATTTTCTATGCCAAATTCAGTTCAGTTGTTTTTTGGTTGTTTTTTTTTTTAATTTTTTTTTTTTTCAATTCAGTCATTTTAAAATGAAATATATCTATAAATGACTCCAGGACTATATTTCTTTTTTATTCTGATTTTCTACTGAAAGAACTCTGTGACTACAGTGTCTTTTTTATTTCTTCTGACAACACTTCAGCAGTTTTGAGATTGATTTGAACCACAGAGAGGTTAGAGGTTTCAATCACGTTAATTTATTGGAAATTGTTTGAAAATTGTCTGAGAAGGAAGCTGATAAGGAGCTATTGCTCAGGCTGAGCTTACTGTTAGGCAGTGGAGAATTCACATAGGACAGTTCCACAGGAATTTGTGTCTTCTGCTTCTTAAAGAATTAACCACAGATGGTGCAGAATGTGCACCTTCAGGGGCTCGAATGGTGACTGTTCTGTGATCCATTAAACTTAAGTAGCTTCCCTGAAGGTTCTGGTAAGCCACAACAGTCAATATGTTTGCCCCTGAGGCACAATTTCAGCTCTACAGTAATAGTTGTCTTTGGTGTATTTGGTTAAATTACAAGTTTCTAGCTATGGGATAAAAATTTTAATCAGGGAACAGTTTCTATTTAAATGTATTGCACAGAGCCTTGCTTGCATAACTTTCTGTCACTGTGTAACTCTTTGTGCTTCTCATTTTGCTATAGCCCTCTGTCTTCTGAGAAGAGTATAAAGTTATACCCTCCTTACTCTGGATGTGATAGCCACCTGGAGCCAGACTCTTTTCAGTGGTTCCCAGTGACAGGACAAGGGGCAATGGGCACAAGCTGGAACAGAGGAAGTTCTATTCAAACATGAGGAAAAACTTCTTTACAGTGAGGGTGACGGAGCACTGGAACAGGTTGCCCAGGGAGGTTGTGGAGTCCCCTTCCCTGGAGACCTTTAAACCTCCCCTTGATGCAACCCTGGGCATTGTGCTCTAGGCAATCCTGATTTAGCAGGGGAGTTGAACTAGATGATGTCTAGAGGTCCCTTTCAACTGATAATTCCATGATTCCATGATAGGACTTGGAGAAAAATTCACTGTGTAATTCTCCCAACTAGAACAGATTGTCATTTATTTTTTCAAATGGATCTCTTAGATATTACATCACCCACAAAAAAGATTATTCATTTTATTCATACTCAAGAAAAGACGTTCAGTAGTAGAACAAGAGTACCAGTTTAATGTAAAATATGCATTAATTATTCCTTTTAAAAATTAATTTAACACTGTTTTCTCCCATCTCCTGCAACAGTTTTAAGTTCCTTTGTTCCAGTACTTCCTGAGATGACCTGCTGCTGACTGTACAGAGTACACTTAGTGCTGTAGTGTTTTTGGCTAAGCTGAAAATTACTAGTAGTCTAGAATCCTTGACAAAGTCTATTCATTAGCTTGCCAGCCTTCGTCATGGATTAAGGTAGCAATGTTGCAAAACCTCTCTAGTCAGGAGAGCGATTGTGCACCTGTTTAAGCAGATGGTTAAATGCCACTGAAATTATTTTGTGGTGGCATAATATAGAAGGGCAAGAGGGCTTGTATTGATAGAATAACTCCATTATGGATAGATGTTCCTGAAATGACAAGCCTCCATGAAGTTATTAAGACCAGGTGCAGATGGATGAAAGAATGGATGAGGAGATGTGGGCAATATATACCTTAGGGTTTTTCTGCAATGGTGTGTCTATCAGTCCAGAAAGACCAGTCCAATTGATTTTGGATAAGAATTAGTAAAGGGTGTATCATTTTTTTTTACATCACAGTTTGGACTTTTTCTGCTTATTGGGACAGCTCAAGACAGATTGTGTGATGGCAATCTTATGTGTGGTGTTTGAATATATAATAGGAATAGAAGATGTGTATACATGGTGCAGAACAAAATGTTATGTAAACCTTGACAGAAAAGTATATGTCCTTGCCAGAAATACATACCCTTGAAAGACATAGAAAGCTGTTAATATGTGTACAGTCTATCAGGAGTGGAAATTGAAAGGGGGAGGTGAGATGGGTGATTTTGTGGCCTCTGTTGCCATTTATCACTTTCTTCAAATAGACTGTAAACCATGAAGGCACCCAATCTTCTTTTAGGAGTATCCCAGATTGAATTGCTGAGCCCCCTGCAGGGAATTCATTCATCGGCCTGCCAGTCCTTGTGAATTATTTAACTCCTTCAGATCTGCTCAAAAAGGTATTACTTTGGTTTGACCTTGTGGGCTGCACTGATCAAAAAAGGCACCTTCTATTACCTTTTATTTGTGGTCTCTTTTCACTGTTCTTTCACACCCTGCCAGCCTAGGAACTGCCATGTCAAATTATAAAAATCATTGATCTGTCTGGAGCACATATGGAGACGGTGGAAATTTCATCTAGGCAGGTGCTGACACTGAGAAATGAATGGGAATAGATGTCCAGCCATCTCTTACAGTACTTTGTAGGACACATCTACTTATTTTGGCACCTAAACACCCTCAAAATGCTGGCTCTCCCTCTTTTTTTATTTTTTATTTTTTTTTTCTCCTGGAAAACAGTAAAGAAACATAGATTAAATTACTCCAAATGATAATGTATAAGTACCACGCAAGGGTTGTATTCCTACTTCTGTTAGTACTAGAAATACTAATTCTTCAAAATGGGAGCTGTAATCTATGCCGCAAGTAACACTGAGTGTGTACTGGCAGTGTTGAAAAATGGTTTTGAAATATATTTTGAGATCTTTTAAGGATATTGCTGCACTGTATGTGTTACATATTTTATTCTAATGGCTATATTTATATGAGGTTCTCTGTACTTCTATGAGAATACTTTCACATTTTAGGGGAAAATAGTTTCTGGAGTTGTAGTAAGAGGATCATCTCCGTGACAACTTCCTGTGTCCCAAGTGAAATGAGGTATTATATTATAGAAATGTGTTGCTAGAGCAGATGTGTCTGTCCCAGGATACCCTGCAAGGACAACTATGTCAACAAATTGTAATGTCTCTGACCAGTGTAAGAATAGCCAATACAAATGATGATACAGTCTCAACAAGTGTTGTTTGCTGCTATTCTTTGGTATGTATTAGCAAAATTGTATCCTGAATTACTTCATTTATCATTCCTTATCAATTGCCCAACAGCGTGTTCTGTATTTTTCTTGCTTGTTGAAATATCATTAGGTTTTAACACGGAGTTTTTCAAGTTGGACAAATTAAAATTTAATAGCAGTGAATGTCAGCAATATTTCCTGCTAATCAAAGATTTCAGAGGTAAAATGAATCTTTGAAATACCCATTTTATTTTTGTTCAGAAGTAATCCCTTTAGATTCTGAGCCAAATATCTGAACTGACTAGAACAGAAATCAATCTAGCTTTTCCATCAAGGTCCTAAGGTGTTAAAATAAGTCTAAAAATAAATGGACTGATTTGGATTGTGGACAAATAATTCAATTTGAATAAAATAAGGACCTTCCCTTTTCCAAATATTTGGGGTTTTTATGAACCCTAGTCCAAAGACAATTGCTCTGAGACTGGTCTTCTATTCCCCAAAAAACTTGTTTTTAATCAGAAAAAAGGGAAGACAATGATATGAAAGATACTATTTCTTTAATATTTTTGGATGCAGTCAGAAGCATAGTGCTGAAACTCATCTAGAGAAGTTTGATTGATTGATTTTATTTTAAATAAATATCTCACACAATCATCTGAAGAGAATCTGAAAAAATTATCTACTTTCAGTTTTCCTGTCTTTGGTTTGTGGAGACCTCTTTTGTAAATAAACCTGTTTTTTAAAAACTCTTGGTGCTTTGTGAACATTCTTTGAAAAGTTCTCATGTCTTTGAAGGGAAGAGATTTCATGTCAATCTGAAGAATTGTTCTGTGTCCTTCTGTGGAACCAAGACTTTAAAAATGCAGCTCTGAATCTTTTCTTGCTAGCACCTCTACTCTTCCTTTGTTGCTATGGTTCTCTTTTTACTTTCCTGTGGAAGCTAAACTCAGGAAAAAGGATTGTATCAATGATGTTGAGCTTGAATAGATCTGCCTAAACACAGGGCAGGGATTTGTTTGTGCAAACCCATCTGTAGCACAGGCCTAACATAAGGGTTCTTGTCACATGCTTCTTCACAATTAAAGATATATATATATATATTTTTATATATTTATGACTATGTCTGTCTATTGATTTGTCTGTGTGATAAGAATGTCTGCCTAATACTATCAAGACCTGAAGTGCATTGTAACTTTGTGCAGAGCAATAGTATGATTGATTCGTTCATTACTAGACAAGGCTGGATTTCCACTGATGATAGCAAAGTAATGGCAATGGTGATATGTTTAAAAGTGCTCTATGTGGGGATTTTTTAAAGCCTATGAAGGGTAAATCACTTTGTCAAGTGAGATTGATACGTACTTTTCTTTGGTCAACATTATGCTGCTTTACCTTACAACACAAATTGTTTCTCGTATGCAGAGGGGAAAATCTCTTCCTTTTTGTTCCAGAGACTTTTTTTTTTTAATCTTTTTAAAGATTTTTTTACTCTCTCTGACCTTTAATGATTTTGTATTTTTTTTTAAGTCGTGTTTACTTGTTTCATTTTCAAGAGGAAAGGATTGATTATCAGAATTAGTTATCAATAGATCATTGATTAAAAAGAAAATATAAGTAAAATAGTACTCAAGGAGTTAATCTGAACAAATTTAAGGCAATGCTATGAGTTAATCTGGAGGAGATACCCACAAAATCAACATCAATCTGAAATCAGTTATTTCCTCTGTTAGAACCCATGCTGTAAAGATCAGCTATTATTGGTCATACCTGTTTTCCTGTCAGGGTCAGTTTAGTCTTCTGCACATACTGCACATTTGTAAGGCAGGTTTTGGATTCAGTCATACCTTTCATTAAACAATTGGTGGATTAAAGAATAGAAGAAAAGGATACAGATTGACTCCTGGTTCTGTTTTTCCTTTTTTGTTTGTCACTGGGAAGGCTGATTTTCTTTTTTTTTTCTCCAGTTTGCATAATATGTGCTCTTGTGTTTTTGCCCCTGTTTTTGTTTTCTGCCTGGAACTGAGGGTATGCTTTTATTTTGATTAAAGCTAGAGAACAGAGGATTACATTTTACTTTCCTGGCATGTGGAGTTCCAGCATTTCAGATGTTTAAAGTATTAGCCATTTCACCAGGTCTACTAATTTAACTTACTTCTAGGCTGCTAAAAGCTCGCAGCATCCATGACTTAGTTTAAACTAACTCAAGTAATAACAGCAGTTTAGAATTACTATAGTAATGGGAAAAAAACCCAAATAATACTTTTTCAGCCTGTATAGTTTCTCAGGTGGCAGTTTTCTCGCCGATCACAGAATTAAGATCAGAACGAACTGTATTCTATTTTTTTTTTTTTTTGGCTATGGATAAGTGAGCCTTTTTTTCCCTTTCTTTCTTGGTTGTTAACATATTACATCAATTTTTTTCTCTAAGTCTAATCTACAAACTCAGAATAGAAGGGAATAAACAGATGTTGCATGAGTAGGCTTTTATGTATGTTTTGGTGTAGGGAACAGTGTGGCTGCTCTGAAGCAGCGCACGCAGGAAGGCCCACAGAGTCTGAACTTATCCTTTTAACAAGGTGTAAAAAAGGAGTAACACACCATAGAGCACTAGAAATCACAGATTTGGTTCTCCATGCTCCTATGTGGACTGCAAATAGCCTTTCAAACTAGGGTGGGTTTTTTTCCTATGATATTGATGTATTGGTTACTGGAGTCAGCTGTCATAGCCTTTAGAGAGTGTCTCAGAAACAGGTGTATGAAGATGATGCTGTAGGTCAGCCCACATTAGGAAACTGGACAGAATATTTGTTCACTAAGATAATGTACTATAAATGGTGAAAGAATTGAAAAGAAGCACTTGTGGAATCTGAGGACTAATGCATAACCCAATTATAGATTTTCTGGTTTCTGCAAACAGTTTAGCACCACACTTGTCAGGACTCTGAGTTAAAAGGAATTATAAAATAAGTGACATTCCTTTATAGAGACATCAGCTTCCAGTTCTTATAAATCAACAAGTAAGGGCTACCTGAACAGTGTGACAGAAAGATCACTGTCATTGGTGAGTGCAGGATTGTCTTTGTGCACAGGAAAATTAGACAGCAGACTCCTGGGAATTTCAAAATCACTATTGCCTGGCAGTTTGGTCTAGCCAGAGCTCTGGAAATTCAAGCTGCTGAGTTGTGATGGGTGTGCCTTTGCAGACAGGGACAATTTCACAGTCACAGAACTGCTGGGACTGGAAGGCACCTCTGGAGGTCATCTGGTCCAGTCTCCTGCTCAAATGGGACCATCTAAAACTGGTTTCCCAGGACCATGTCCAGGTGGCTTTTGAATACCTTAAGGATGGAAGACTCCAGAACCTCCATGGGCAACCTGTGCCATTTCTTAATTGCCCTCACAGTAAAAAAGTGTTCCCTAATGCTCTGACAAAGTGTCCTGCACCACTGAAAGGAACCTAGCCCCATCTTCTTTGCACCTTCTCTTCAGGTATTTATGTACATTGGTAAGATGTCTCCTTGAGCCTTTATTTTCTAGGCTAAACAGATCCAGCTTTCTCCTAACAGAGGTGTTCCAGTTCCTTAATCATCTTCGTGGCCCTTCATTGGACTCTCTCCAGTATGTCCATGTCTCTCTTCTACTGAAAGGCCCAGAACTGGACACTGTACACCAGGTGTGGTCTCAACACTGCTGACCGAGTAGAGGGAAATTCCTGTAGGTGTGCTCATTTTATCCACCTAGTGGCAGAAGCAGCAGCAAGCTTGGCTCACCACAGCCTTCCCTAAGGCCTCTGTATACCAGCTTTGCCCATCAAGAGTAGCTTTGTTTGAGCTCTCCGTTTCGGAGTAGTAACCTTTGATCCTGTGGTGCTCCTGAGGAGCTTTAAGCCAGCTCTGGTGCAGCGTAGTATCATGCAGCCAACCCCAACAGAAAGCAGACATCAGCTCATCATATTTTTAATACAGTCATATTTGTACTCCATGCACTCAGAGCTGATCCAAGGCCCATTGAAATCAGTGGGAGGTGTTCACTTGGCTTCATTGGGGCCTTGATCAGACCCTTAATTAGTTAGATTTTCATTATTTCTCAGCAGGAGTCTGAAGGCAGAGCCTTGTACTTTCCTGTCTCCTTTTTTGAGAATACTCCTGTTATTGAAACATGATGTGACGATCCTCCCTAAGGCACAAGAAAAAAGACGTTGTGTTTCCCCCTTCCCCCCACTTCATGGTTCCAAAGAAATCTACAGCTCATTTTGTTTTTTCTTTCATTTGTTCCCCCCTCACAGTAAGCACACTATTTACCTGCTCCTTAAGCCTTCACATTTTCAGTCACAGTAACCTTACTGGAAAGGACTGGTAACAAGACCAACTTCAGGATCTAGACTTAAGCAAAATGCAGTTTAATATCTAAAAGCATCCAAGTGATATAGGTTCTGTTATTCCACTGTGAGAAGTTACTTATGAGCCTAAAATTTCTAGTGCAAGTCTGTGGGAGTTTGGAGTGCAAGTGAGGCTAGAAAGTTCTAGCAGAGTACAAGTTGCATCACTGCAATCCCACACAACTGCAAAGCTAGGAGTAAGACTATTTTTGAAAAAGCTTTGCAAAGACAGAGGTGAAGACATCCTGAAATGCACTGAAACAAATAAACATTAATAAATCCAGATACACGCATCATGATATATGTGCTTATTGGGCTTTTATTCCCTTTATTTTTTTCTCTCTGCCCCACTACCCATCTGTTGGACTCCTGAAGGGTCAGATTGTGCTTGCTTAGGCTAGACTGGTCTCTATGGGGAATTTTCTGTGTGGCATGCTGGGCTGAGCATCTAAAGGAGGCTTGCTATCTTGCACTAACACACTGTGTGAGTTTGTTCAGGTCAGCATTCACCTTGCCTTGCTTCAGTTACCTGCAAGTTAAGTGTCTACTTCTGTGGGTCATCCTGACTATCACTACAGGCAATTGGGAAAAGGCACTTCTTTGCCCCTTCCTGAAGATGGCAGAGGGCATTGTCCTCTGGAAGTATCTGTCTCCTTCAATTGGTTATAAAGGGTACCCAGACAAGAGACTGAACCTAGAGGTTTAACCTCTCACCAGCTGTGATGAGGTAAGACAAGTCCTCCCTTTCACTGAGTGCAGTAAATGTTCTCCACGAGCCCAAAGCACGCAGTTGTCTCAGTTCTCTTCAACACAGATATATTTACACTGAAGGTACAGTTCAATATGGGCAAACGTATTACAGGCTGTCTGGGCTAAACATAAGGACAAAACTAGAAATAACAGATATCTTTGTCAATAAAGTGTAAACCTGTCATCTCAATGCCTGGAAAACTCCCAGTCTATCCAGAGTGTTATCAATACCAAAAGCTTCGAGTGCAACAACTAGGAGTATATCTCACCCAGAAGGAAAATCACCTCGCACACAAAATACATATGTATAGTGGTATTTGAGGCATAACCCGTGAAAGCAGAGAGAATTCCATCTGGCCCACCATTTATGGCCACTGCATTTTTACTGTCACTTGTAAAAAGTTACGTTAACACCCACCTCCAGGCTAGGTCTTTGCGTATGCAGCTCTGTTCTAAAAACATTCCCTTTCTCAGCTGGAGAACCTGCTCCTGTTTTTCTCATCTCTGTAGCTATTCTTTCATGTTGCTGGTGCAGAACAAGGCACTGAATACAGCTGCATAATATGTATGTGTATGTCTTCAGGGAAGGTGAGGAGAAGTGGCTACTGCCTTTATAGGATGAAGAAGTGCTTTGGAAAGAATTTTTATGACGCTGTCTGAATATGAATGACCACTACTTGAAATTAAAAGCTAAAGTAAAGTTTACACAAAAAAGTATCTTCCGATAATTTTATACAATTTACCCAAGAGATATAATGAAGTATATTTTATGTGACACACAATAGTTTTCCAAAGCTCAGACCTAATCTGGCACTTCATCTACCATCGCTCATGTCAGTTGTTTTCACTCTGATTCCATATTGTTTGCTTTCCATAAATAATACATTGCTCTTTTCTTGCTGACAAGGGACAATAGTTCTTAAGAAAGGAACTTCTTTCTTCTCCTTATTTGATAACATCACTGAGGAATCCTAGATAGAAAGAAATACGTTTTCCTATTGTGTTAAGCCATAACAACTTGCAGGTAATTCTACTGCAATAAATTCTACTATGTGAAATTGTGGTACCTGAAAAATAGCAATCCAGCTGCCCTGTTAGCATGGAAGTTGCAGTTTGAGCTGTGCTAATTGCTTCTTATTCCAGTGTATGAGAAGTCATGGTAGACTCAAGGATAGAAAACAGTCTAGAAGTGTTTCCCCTAACCCACACTGCATTTTCATTGTTGTCAATGGACTGCAAACAATTAACCCAATCTTTGAGGCATATGGTTCTTTCCTCTCCAAATATACAAAGTCAGAAACAAGTTGATGAATAAGATAAGAAGTCACAGAAGTTGAGCTCTAATAATTGACAGTGATAATTAGGTCATACTCTAACATCTGAGCTGAAAATGAAGAATCTTAGTTGGAAACACACAGTGGGGTTTGTCATCTTTCACATTTCCATTGTAATGCACATTTGATGGCAATAGCGCACAACAAGGGTTCAACACCCTACAAGAACAAAACATGCTGTCTTTTTAAAAGCCAAAAAAAATCTTAGTCATCAACTGGACTTATTAAATTTGCTTTAACCCAGTTACATTTCTGAAAATTCAAAGATTTTACGATATTTGTACCTCTGATGTGCATTGCTTGCTTTTTAATTGAGGAGGTAGGAGGATGATCTGTTTAGCAGAACATGGTGGCAGCATCCCCTTCCCTCAAATTTACTGTAATTGCTCCAAAGATTGAGAAATCAATCAGGGCAGTGAAATTCTGAATCTTTCAGTCTGCGCTACTGGAGGAATCCTGTGAGACTTTGAATCAGTGAGATTGTTTTTTTCTCTGTTCTAGCTCTGTATTTCATGTTATTGCTGTGTCTTCTAGATGCACAGTGGTGACAGACTCATTCATCTTTATGACGCATGCATGTTAGAACTGTATCATGATTATTGTCATGACCATACACACATGGACTAATTTCCTTCTGAAGAATGTTAGGTGGGTGGCCTATTCTACTGCCAGTATCTGAACTGCTATTTGCAGGACCTTCTTGAATGTCTTTGCATACTTCTGTGCTCTACCATCACTGCTTCACACAGGCAGATCATACACATACCAAGCAACTGACTGTCACGAGAAAGGAGACTGTTGCAAATTCACTTACAGTCAAGCTATTGAATTATCTGTCTCTTTGAATCTATACAGACTAGTCTATGAATATACAGACATAGCTCTGCATGTGCTCACATATGCAGGCATGTGGGTACAAATGCACATACTGTCTGCACATAATTTAATTTGCATTTTAATTTTATTTTTTCCTTGTTATTGCTGCCAATGTTTTTAATGGACTCCTTTCTTTTCTCCTTACTGATTCCTGAATTCCCTTCATGGCAAATGAATAGAAAAGACAATATAGGGAGAAAGAATTTGAGGAAAATCTTCTCCAGACAACAATTTACATCCGATGCGTGCTGTATATGTTACTCTTGAGTGGGGTACCTCCAGTGTACTTGCAAGATATGTTACGCTGACAGAACCAGTGGAGAATATAAGAGCGATTCAGAGTGAAAATTTGGTATTTACAGTCAAACAAAGTCCTCCACAGACTTCTGACTACATAACCTTTAATATAGCAAAACAATTAATAGCAGTTGTTCATAGATTTGCCATGCTGAAGCAGAGGAATGGTACTGCACATTGATGAAAGCTTCCCCGTTCCATCATTTTTCAGAACTGACAAAAATAGTGGATATTTAAATATTTCATCTTGACTTATTATGAACTGGCCTTTTTCTATACTTACTAATAACTGAATGTGCTGTGACTTAAAGAAGCTTCAATGAAGCTTCAGTATCCTACCTGAAGGTGGATACAGTTAGCTAAGAAACACTGGAGGGGAAGGGGAATTGTTACAAAGGGTGCATGCCTGGATATAGACAAATAGGCTGTATAGGTTAGGAGTGATAACATGTTTTTCTGTTAAGCCTTAAGAATTGTCTCATGAGATGTCCTCAGGACTTCAGTCCCCTCTGCCAACAGCTAAGCATCTTTCTAGAGATCCACACTCAACCCAGAAGGGAGAGGGAGTCCAAATAAATTACTTAAGTTGCCTTTGAATCATCTGATTTTAATGAGAGTGTGCTAAAGTGTATAACTGTAGGAATGCTTAATGCAATGACTGCTCTCTCCTCATTAGATAGCAGTTACTTCTGTGTCTCTGGGTGACACGCTGTTGTTTTTTCAACTACTTAATCACCTCTTTTGTTAAGTAAAGATATATTTTTACATTTCTACCCATTGAAAGTCAAGTTCTTTGGTTTGGTATTGAATAATCTCTTGGAATGGTCTCCAGCTTCTGGAGGCTTGAAATAATGTAATGTAGTTAATAACTTTAATTTTGGATTAAATTTAGATCCAAGTCACATTAAATTCTGCAGTAACCTAAAAATATATCCTGCAGAGCTTTGTCTACAATTCCCAAGGAGATATAAACAGCATATACAGATAAATAACAAATCTGGTGTAGTTTTGCTATATTTATTAAAAGGTTATTCAGTTTTGGTATCTATGTTCATTAGTTGTTCTCCATCCTACACATCCAATGAAATCTGAAAAAGTTAGTTACAGCATATCCTCATATCAGGGCCATTTTACTTCAAGTTCATTTCATAAAGCACAACGTTGTCTGACAACTTTAGGAGTAGTATAGGCAGGTATTTCAGAAATGATTCATGAGGCTGCATTGAACATATTTACCCAAACGGTTTCTTAAAAACTAATTTGCCACACCATTCTCTCTTTAAAATATCTACTCCTTCCAAATGTAGAAGGCTGTCTCTGCTGGCAAGATCCAGCATACTGTCAAAGGCTAAAATCCGTGGACTCCTTGATTCCAGCAGCAACTTGCTCTGTCCCTTTAGTAACAGGTCTCTTTCTTTTCAAAAGATTGCACCAAATTAAACTTTCAGTGAAATTTTCCATGTAACCATGTTTCCCATAGATAATATATTCACCAAAGCTGCAGAGGCTAAAGAAATCTTAGGTGGAGACTATGGAATCCATTTCACCTACTTTTTCCCTTAAATGATGATGCTGTCTTTGCTCTTTCTGTCATCAGTGGAGGCAATGACAAGCAGATGACAAGCAGACACTTCCAGAGACCATTTTATCCCACTGAAAACAGTATTTGAGATAGGAGATAGTTCTTTCCTCTTTGTTGACTAACTGCAGAGGGAGCAGTCGAACTTACTCTAGATGCCTAAGCTTTTGACAGCCAGCATGACTGAAATAGCTGATTGTTATTAAGATATATTGGAAATTATGGCAATTTTTGCCCATTGCATTACTCATTCTTGAAGAAATAGTACCACAGAGTGGTTGTGTTCTGCNTTAAATGATGATGCTGTCTTTGCTTTCTTTAGCCTCTGCAGCTTTCGTGAATATATTATTTCCAGAATCATAAATGAATAGTTAGCATAATACAAATCAAAGTTCTTAAGTGAAGAAATGTGCATAAATGTTCTGGTCACTGGAGCTCAGTTGTCTGAACTGTCTGAACTAAGTAATTCTGAACTGTTAGGGTGCTCACGAGCACAGTTTTGGTCTAGGCCAACTGGCAGTCTCCCACTCTTGAGTTTGGGAATTAGTATGGGCCAAAGCCCATCCCTGAGAAGCAATCTGGACATAACTACATGCTTTGGAGACTGGGAGGGTTTGGTACTAGTACCTCCATGTCAGAGGACAGTCCCAGGCACTAGTTTATGATGACATTGACTTACTTATCTGTGATCCCCTTCTTACCTTCATGAAACTTTCTGTTGGGCTTTGTCACAGCAGCTCTACCTGTCCTATAGGCAGTAGGATGCTGTGTGGTGTTTAGAGTCCAAGTCCTAAAATTGCTTGTTATGTATTACAAGTATCCAATTTTTTCTGGCAAGCTAGTGCTATTACATCTATGTAATTGGAAATGGAATTAATTTCAGAATATTTTAATCTTTTTAGTTCGCTCACTTTTTTTTTTTTTATTTGATGGGATAAAATAAAATGTCTACAATGGAGGCTAAATAAGAGGTTATTTAGTTGAAAAGTGTCAATCTATTTTTCAGTTTCACAGAAAAACTCTTTTTAAAAGGTAACGTTTGAACAAACATGGTCTTTCTTTCTACAAATATTATGGTAAAACCCACTATAACGCTCAAAGAGTGTCAAAACACTGTTCCATTTAGTTTTTCCCCTTCTCCCTTGAATCATGGTTCTCTTTTTCAGTTACTAAGTATATCTCCCATTTTATTGTTGGAACACCCACCCATAGGATTTACATTATATAGCACTGTCTAGTGTTTTATTGTGTAATCTTACAACTTAGAGTGCAGATTTCAGAAGTGATAAGCAGCAGATTGCTTACTTTTGGACTAATTTTTTCATTCCTAATGACAATTAACTAAAACAGAGGAAAAGTTATGTCTGATGTCTAACCAGGTGTACAGTATTTCTACTTCTTTATATTGTATCAGAGACACATTCCTAATGTTTACACTTAACTGATAGGTAGATCATTTCTATGTTTGATTTGGTTTTTTATTCCCCCCTTCCCCTGAAGACATCACATATGACTCCTTGCAGAAGAACTGTGGTCCATAAGAAATAATTGTTCTTATTCCACCATCAGTGCTGGAATTAATGTTACTCATTCTTCAAATGATGTTTTGCCAATGACTGCCATTTTCACTTTAAAATCATACATCAAAAGTATTCACCATTTTATATAAAATTATGTACTTATGTTAGACATCCAGATGAAATGTATGGAAGTGCTGAAGTCTGTTTATCCTGCTTTACTGATGAACCTTGAATTCAAAAAGACACTAAGAAGTTAAACTGCAAAGATAACCCTGAAAATGTCCTTCCTTCTGCAGTGGAAGCTAAATGGGTGTCATAGATTTTACATCTATTTTTCATCAAAGTTTATGGTGTAATAAAGATGCATGCTAGACTCCATAACAATTGAGGAATACCATATTTGAACAGTGGGAGTGGAAGAGAAGACTGCCAAAACATGGATTACAAAGCAAAAAAATCTTAGGCTCAGAGGTTATTCAGAATGGTATTGTGTAAGCGAAGGAAGCTCTGCTGCTCAGCTGCTTCAAGGATGCCAACAGTTGTTTTCATCTTGCCAAGGGGCTAGATGCCAGTGACAGAAATTAACATAGGGTAACATCTGTTTTTGTGACTGCCGCCCAAAAATGAGAAAGGAACATTCAGTTGCTTCAACATGCATGACTGAAAAGGAAACAGATATTTCAGTGTCCTTTTTATAAGAATATGCTTTTGTGCACTGGTGCTTTTCCCAGCCTGTTCTAAGCAGCCCATAGGTCATACGGACTTCAAGACAATGACATTTTAGGAGTGGCTTCAGAGCTCATCCCCAGTCATAGCTGTTCATGGGGTCCCAAATCCCAGGTGACTCAGTCAGTGTTCTGGAGCCTATCTTGGTGAAGGCCTCCTCTCGCCTCCTCCTCTGCCAAATGTCTCAGTGAGGCAGCCAAGCATGCTTAATTCCTTCTCAACATCCATGCACCAAGCGGGATGCCTCTGGCAGACACAACCAGTCTGTTGCAATTTACAGGCAACTTGATAAAACAGCTGTCCTACATTTCTGGAGTGCTTAACACCTTGAAGAAACATTTGGCTAAAAGCAATACAAAACAATTCTGAAGCCACTTAAAGCAGAGACTCTGCGGAAGCAAAGCATAAGAAGGTATGTAAAAAGTCAGCAGGCATGATCAAAACTAGTTGTTAGATACTTGCTCTCAGGAGTGGTATGTACTGCTCCTCTTGTGCCTAACTCCCTAAGAGGCGGAAAGAATCAGATCTTTCAGGATGGAATACGCAAGATCTAGCTCGTTCGGGAAAGGTATATTGTTCTTCAGTTGTTTCCAGTCCCTTGTTTTTGTAGCCAATTATTCTAGTTTTAGGAGAATAGCCCGTGTTGTTATTGAGTTTGAACCTGCTCTTTCAGACTTTTTCTTTGCTTTGTCAAGACCACTTTGAATGCTAAACTTATCCTCTAAAATACTTGCATACTTTACAAGTGTAGTTAATTCCATTACTCAGAGCATCAATGAGACAGATTTGGACACTCTACAGACCCAACTTGACTTATCATTCCATACTGTCAATAAACCACTGATAACTCTTCCCTGGCACACTTTTACAACTAGTTTTGTAACCATGATGAGGTAATTCT
This sequence comes from Thinocorus orbignyianus, assembly GCA_013400375.1. Classification (NCBI taxonomy): domain Eukaryota; kingdom Metazoa; phylum Chordata; class Aves; order Ciconiiformes; family Thinocoridae; genus Thinocorus; species Thinocorus orbignyianus. Next base: position 1,969,078 of record VXBW01003162.1, on the reverse strand, counting down.
TTCTAGACCAAATTTCTTTATTAGAATACTGTGGCAGATGGTGTAATGTCTGAATAAAATCAAAATATATGACCTTCTCAGCTTCTTTCTTAGCCTGTGTTGATCTACTGTGGAATGAAATTAGACTGGCTTGATGCAATGTGCTGTTGATAAAACCATTTTGGTAGTTCTCAGTTTATATTTTCTGGTGCCTAAGGCAGTTTTTTATTTTTAAAGAACTTAAGTTAAGGTGAGTGGTCCATAATTCACCAGTTTCTCTTCTGTTTCCTGCCAAACATCCTTCTTGTTAAGGGTGGGCACCACACTTGCTCTTTCCAATCTGCTAAAATTTGCCTCATTCTCCATGAATTCTCAGATAGCTTTGATGTTTTCTCTGACCATTCTTTAAAGTATTCTTCAGGTTTAACTGATTTGAAAGCACCTAGCTTTAGGTACGCTGTAGCCTGTACCTTCCTAGTTATAGGGTAAGATCTTCCTTCTTGATTTGAACAGCACTAGTCCCTTGCCCACCACAGACCTTTCCAGTGAAAACTGATGCAAAAAAAAAAAAGTGTAAAATACTCTTCATCCTACTGAGAATCATCTGTAGCTTTCCCTCCTGATGAGAAGCAGGCCAAGACTCTTCCACTGCTTCCTCTTGCTACTAATTTGCTTACAGATGAGTTTCTTGCTATGACTGATACCTCTTGCAAGCTGAACTTCTTTTTGTTTCTTGATTTCCAGAGTTACCCCCTATTTCTATCAGCAATTATCTTCAGTGCTATGACATAGTTTGTGTATGTTCCCTCTTGTAAGGTCAATGTGAAATTCACAAGTTAGCTCAGCTGATCTCTTACTACATTCCTTATACTTCATCTGGATTCCTCTGAGTGTGTGTGCATGCCTGTGTAGGCGTGTGCCCTTTCTCTGAAGGACAGCTTTCCTTAACTGCTGTAGTTTTCTACAAAAATCTCTCAAATCCCTACGATCAACAGCTCCTGCAATGTTGATGATTCTTCTAAATACCCACAAAATAATTACCCATCCTTCTTGTTCAGTGACCTATTTTAAATCCCCAGTGTATTAGCACCTTGTTTCTCTCCTCTTCCATCATTACATGGACACTTGCATCTGGTCCCTCCCTATACAAAATACGGCTGGATAAGCACTGAACAAAACTAAGGTGGCAGCCACCATTTCAAACCTCTGTTGTACCAGTTAATTTGTTATCCTCATCATCTACTAAGTTGTCTGTGCTAATGCAAGGAAGACAGGAAATAAAATTGAAATTATCAACCTTGTTCAATGGATTGGTTCATTCATTCACTTCATCCCTTTCACGACCTTTTCAAGAACGGCCATACATATTGCCTTTGATGTTATGTCCTTATCAAAGTCACTGGTGTTTACACATACCTAAAATCATATAATCATAAAATCATTTAGGTTAGAAAAGACCCTTCAGATCATCAAGTCCAACCATAAACCTAACACTACGACCAAGTCCACCACTAAACCATGTCCTTAAGCATCATGTCTTCCTATCTTTTAAATACCTCCAGGGATGGTGACTCCACCACTTCCCCAGGCAGTGTATTCCAATACTTGATAACTCTTTCAGTGAAGAAATTTTTCCCAAAAGTTTCTGTCATCCTCCCCTTCAAAGGTAATTAAAAACTTCCTCCAGGGGGAAGTTTATAAGTAAAGTTAATCTTCCTTTCTCTTTGTCAGGAGGTGCCACTCCTCTTATCACTAGTTCATTGAACACCATTCTGCAATCAAAGAAGCCCAGACAAGTTATGCCATGTGAGCAGGGGGGCCTGAACCCAGTTCTTACCCCTTCATGAGCTTGGCCCTTCACTAAAAGAACTGGCCAAGACTATGTTTGTGATGATTGTGTTCCCTGTGTTTCCCTAAGTCCTTCACTCCAACTCTCTGAGTTTGCTAATTAATTTTGATTTGTTAATTCATAGTATAGGTGCCTGGAGTAAGAAGTGTGTTTAGCAGTACAGGTAAGCCTGAGTAACTTTTTGGTTAGTCAGCTCAGACTCAGGCTGCTTGGCAGTAATGCATTCTCTGAATTCTTAAGGAGTTTTTTTGTAGTAGATTTGGAACAGAGATATTTCTGCCTACCATGACAATGTGCCTGTTCCTGATCTCAGCAGATGATTACTCAGGAGTTGGAAACTGTCACCAAAGATGGATGTGGCCAACTTTATCCTTCCTTTTCCTCTTATTGATACCAGTGTTGTTGCAAAACTTACACAATCAGCTACTGTCTCTGTCTTAGAGGTTTTCTGTGTTAAAATGTTTATGATCATTGTTTCATATAATGGCCAAATCTCACAGTTTTCCTTCATGAGTATCAAATTCTACTACGTGGCATGCCTAGTGCTGAATATCTTTTTGCTCTTGACCGTGTGGAAAGGGAAATAAAACCTTTGCAAAAGTAGTCTCAGACTTGGAATGAATCATTGACCTCGTCTGTCATTGTGCAGGTTGGCAAATACTTGAGAGACAAGATACCTCATGTGGAATTGCCTGTGTTCATCACTCTCTGTTATGTACATTGTGATACCCTATATTTAAAACTCTATCCTGAAACTTGTATTTAATAGCTCTCGAAAGTTACTGAGATAGCGGCTTATTGACCTGTTGGCCTAGATGAATTCTGCTGCTGTATTTAAGGGAGACATTGAAACATGTGATGAATTAGTGGTGGGACATTGTGTTGTACAGAATTGCTAACTTGGGTTCTAAAAGTTGCACAGCAGTGTCAGCATGAGGATGCGTCTGATCTGTGTCTGAAGAATTCCTGCCTCTTGATTGGACTAACTCTCCAGGGTCAATCACTGCTTGCTTTATATGATCAGAATGGAGTTTAAGGCCTTATGTGTAACCTGAAGAGTGGGGTTTTAATAAGTAATCAGTATTTCTATGCATGATATTTGGCCTTTATATTTTTTTTTATCTCTGTTCATGCACACTGGGAGATAGTCACACTCTTGCCGAAAGAAAACTAAAACTTCTTCACTGAAATGCTGGCAAGTTTACAGAGGTAACATGTTCTCTTGGACTCTGCTGTTAAAAAGTCATTCTCCGCTTTCTCCATCCCACCACTCCTCTCTTTTTCATTGTAATTTTTCTATCTTTTATCAACTACAAACCTGATTCTCCAGTGCATCATGCCCTGTATGTGCAAATGTTGCACATACAAATCTTGCACCTTGGGTAATTAGTCTGATTGAGATGGAGGATTTACTTTATCTCATGCTAATGCCAATATGCTGTTTTGGAAATCTGCTCTAGTACTTCTGTATGCTGTTCACACTCTTACAAAGTAGTTGTCAATTTTCCCATCCTGATTTTCACAGGTATATATGTGAGTCTCTGGAGTTCAAGGCAGGGGAGAGGCAGGCTTAGGACACTTGAATGCTGTTACTTTGTAACAGGAACTGGTCAACTGAGAGTTTGTACCATTCTCCAAATAGATAGCTGAATATGGCTATGCTGTGTTGAGCTTGGCTCTTAAGCTGGGTTTGCATCCAGCTTTTGCACATGGCTGGTTATATAATACTGCAGCAGCATGGAGAGACAAGAATTACTTGATGAGGAAAGTGACAGTGGAACGGAGCAATGCATTTCATTATAAAGGTGAGTAACTTCAGATTGTGACAGCTAAGAGAAAGAAGTTCTTTAACAGCTATTATTTGGATTAAAGAATAATTATACCAGGCAAAATGTCCATCTCCCTCTGTATGTAATAAGGTGCCCATTGATCTAATATAGTGATCTAGTGCACTTTGTACCAGATTCCTGTGGCCCAAGCTTGTTGTGAATAGCTGACCATTTGTAAAACTTGATTATGGCATTCTTCTGACATTCAGAAATCCCCAGGTCGGTGTAGCTGTATGATCACCAGTAGCATGTATGATCACCAGTAGCATGTATGATCATGCTGGAAGCTTTTGGCCTCTGATGTCCTCCATCTATGGCACTAGACTGAAGATACTGAGCCATCCAGTATAGTACAGAGCAGCTATGTCCTCTACATCAGCAAAGAATCCAAGCAAGATGGGGGAAACACTCTATTTCATCTGTGAATCAGCTTCCCATACCTGTGTCCACCCATGATGAGGAACTAGCTCTGTAGGAATACAATTTCTGCCTGGTGCATGAGTACTGTATTCAGCAAATCTCAGAGTTTCTGCCCTCTGGAACCCATTCCATACAACAGCAGTGAGATTGTATGGCATGCAAATCAGGGGTTACTTTGGCCTGAGTGTCTTTCCATCATAATTTCCATTCATGGCACTGCCAAAAATGTAGAGCTGTAAGATGTCTTTGTGCTACATCTACTGTAGTGATGCTAAGCTTCATTCTGTGAGAGTTCTTTCAGTGGGAGTTGCTAGAGTTAGAAGACTTTCACTTTGAGATACTACTTAAAAGTTCAAAGTGCTACTAATTAGGAGAAACCACTATTGGACTTTAAATTGAAAGTGTGTCATCTAAAGTCTTCGATGAGTCTGGGAGAGAACCAACAGAGCCCAGCGACATTGCTCTCCTAGTCATTGTCCTGATGCTTCTGCTTTGTCTCCTAAACTGAAATTCTGCTTTGTGGATTTTTAGTAAGACTAAGTTCTTTGATCTTGTCCCATTGCCTGTAGAAGGGGTACAGGTTAATAAGGGCTACAATTGCATTTTGTTTAGAAAATGGAGTACTCTGTCCACCTGTGGTTAATGCTCTGACGAATTTACTCCCTTCTAATCTGTGCAAATCAGAATTTGACTACTTCTCACAACAGGATAATTGGTCAATACTTTTATATACCTTTATACTCCTGAGTTTTCTCATTAATTTATTATTGAGGAATGTATTGAGGAAAAGAAGGACTCCTTTAGGAGGGATGTGGGAAATCCCTTCAAGTGTGGAGGGTGACCATGGCACATTTTCAGAGGATAAAATCTTTGTTCAGCAGCCTTGACAAACTGAAGGAAGAAAGAAAACACTTTTTGCTACATGTATAAGAAACAGGAGAAAGAGCAAGGGGAAAAGAAGACAAAGGAAAGATCAGCCACTTCAGGAGGAGTAAATAATAAATATTTAGTTTATTTTAGTACCTAGAACAGCTGTGGTGGCCTAGTATATAGTCTAGAGACATTTGTAATAATGGAACTAAGAAAGAAACTAGAGAAAACAGTTTGATCAAAATCAAAGAACAGCACGGGTATACTTGTCTCAGAATTCCTGGAAATGTTCTAGCTGTGCTTTTATTAGTGGACTGAAATGGCAATAGTTTAATTCAAGTCACTACTGTAGCAGTGCAAGTCAATCAGAAATCTGACCATCTTAGGAATGTGATAGTTAATGAGTTAATTCACATTTTCAATTATTGTCTCATAAGGATATGTCTAAGGAGGAAAATATCACTATGCAAAATTCTTCCAATTCTTTTGATATAGGTGGCAAAAAGTTAATTAAGGGTTTCAACTTATTTCCACTGAAATGAGTAGGAAAACTCTATTCATTTCAACAGGAACATCTACCTTTTATGTACAACTAGTATCAAAAATACACTGTTGAAAAAACCAGAGGAAAACAAGCTCATGTTAAGGACTCAGGCACAGCTGAACCAAAACTGTACTCCTATGTACAACTGTATACGCCCAGACAGCTCTATGGACTTCAGTAGTGCAGAGCTGCTTGTATGACAGACATTGGCCAAAGGAATTACTACATTTTTTAGCATGCACCTTTTTTTTTTTAACATTTACCTTGTTTTGCTGCAACTGAGTTAAAAGTTTCTTTGAATTAAGCAGCTTCCTATTCCAGTGCACACATGCACAGAAAGAATATAGATAAAGTATTTGGTGAGGATGGGAATTTTATAAAGGTAATTTTAATAAAGGTAACATTTTACAAAGGAAAATTTCAAAACCATTTGTGAACTTTGATGCTGTGTACACCTACTTTCTGCAGGAGAAATCTTTACAAATGAAATATAAACCTTCTAGAAATACGACACAAATTTGGAAACCATTGCCAAGTAATCACTTGATGATAGACTATTCACACAGAAAATCAAGGTTTAGCCTGAGAAACAGCCAAGTTAGCAGCAAGAGATGAGGCTACTTAAAGTGGAAGGGATTATGAAATTTAAAAGTGAGAATAATGAACATGAGACTATTAAAAGTCAAAATACATAAGGTGTTCCAAGATGACTATAAACACGGAAATGACATGCCTTCCTTTTCAGAAAAACGAGAAGGTCGATTTAGGGAACTAGAGGCTGATTAACCTTTTTTCAGTCCCTGGGAAAATTATGGAGGAAATTCTCAAAAAGGCTATTTCCAGACACATGAAAGATGAGAACATGACTAGGAAGAGTCAACTTGGATTTATCCCTTGGCAAATCACGTCTGGCCAATCTGACAGACTTCTGCAGTGAAATGATTTGGTCTATGGATGAGGAAAGAGTAGCAAGTTTTTAGCAGACTTTAAACACTATCACATAAATTCTGCTAGCCAAACAAGGGCAAATGGACTGGATGGACAGACCGTAAGGAGGGTTGGAAAATTGTCTGGACCTGTGAACTTGAAGTGTCCACATTTTTGAGTCTAACAGTTCATGGTGTTCTTTGGGGGTTGATAACTATTGGGGTCAGTGCTAATGCCTTCATCAGTGACCAGGACAACAGGACTGAAGGCATCTCAGCCAGCCTTCAGATGACACCAAACTGGAAGTAATTGTTGATGCACAGGGAGAGTAGGGACGTTAGAGATCTACACAAGTGTAAGGAATAGGCTATCAAGAACCTCATGAAGTTAAACAAGGACAAATGCCAAGTCCTGCATGTGGGAAAGAGCAAGCCATGCATCAATTCAGGCTGGGGACCAACTTGATAGGCCGCAACACCGCAGAATGAGACCTGTGCGTTCTATAGACAGCAAGTTGTGCCAGGATCAGCTGTGCATCCTTACAGCAAATAAGGCTGAACATATAACAGGGTACGTTGACAACAAATAAGCAAGCAGGTTGAAGGAAGGAATTATTTCATTCTGCTTGTAACTGGTGAGGTTTGACTAGAGACCTCTAGAGGTCCCTTCTAACCTATCTTTTCTATAATTCTATGAAGTAATTTAATAATTCTTATATTCAGTAATGCCCATCAGGTTTTGGTCTGAATTCATTAGAGGTCTGTGATAGGGGTTAAGTTCGACAGTCTTTTCACATTGAACAAAATCCTGAAAGTTGGTAGGACATACAAGATTAGGTCCTTGATTACTGGCACAGAGGAAATATTCACAGGCAGTATAAAGGTAAAGCATTTGATTTTCTAGGTACTTGTATAAACATTTTTATTTGGGGAGAGAAGCTTTTGAAAAATTTCCTTTAACTTTTAGTTCTAATAGTTCTAATTTTGACCTCTCTACTAATCGTTAATAGATGTTTATGCAGTTGCATCAGAACTACACTGCTCTCTTCCTTTCTTCCTCCCACGTTGGTGTGTAGGATTAAGTAGAAATGCTAATTCTAGGTTATAGAGTATAGCTTTGATAATTACAGTTATAACTCGAGAGTAAGGTTTGAAGTTTAGCTTTGGTTTTTGGTGTTTTTTGGTTTGTGGGTTTTTGTGTAGGTTTTTTGTTGTGTTGTTTTTCCAGTTTGGGGGGGCAGGGGGTGTTTGTTTTGTTTTTCTGATGTCACATCTTTACCAATGACACTCAGCTGACTATAAAGCCAACCTACCAAATTCGGTCTTTAGACCATTACTATGCTAAACTGTGGAATATGTAATTTGGGTCCAGCCTCACTCAACTTTAGATTTCACTGAAATGAAAAGCTAGCCTGAAGTCGATATCTAATTGCTGTAGAAAGTTAAAGTTCTTCCTCTGTGTAATTTGGAAGCATGAAGCCTGATTCTTCTCTCTTGTGCTCATAAGGGAGGTGCCTGAGGCCTTGTTTTCAAGACCAAAATGAAGATTTCTTGTAATTTCAGTTGCCAGTGTTTACCCTCACCGTTCCCAATTGCACAGCCCAGCTCTTTAGCTCGTCTTTGTCTTGAACCGTGCGGAGTAGCCATGCCTACAGACTTGTTAGCTATAATATCACTTGGCATTTTAATGGGACTTCTGTTCAAGAAAATAATTTTTTCATTAGGCTTGATCTAATGTCTCCTTACTAGTGAAAAGGTCCTCTTTACACAAGATCAAGTCTGGCACGATTAGGAGCTATGCTATCTCTTTCAGGCATAATATAGTTTTCCCTATCAGTTTCTCCTTCATCATAGTGAACTGTATAAACAGATGATCTAAACATTTTTTCTTTGCTTTTAAACTGATGGAATGGCTAGACTTACTGCCATAAATTGATATGGGTCTGATCCTGCACTACTTGTTAATGAAAAACTTAATTAAGGGAAAGTAGCAATAGCATAAATCTGACTTTATTCTGAATTTTTAAAAAGAATTATGATATTTCATTGGTGGGTATGATAAAATATCACAGATGACATTTTTTATGCCTCTGCTTTGATCTTACCTCAACTGCTGTTAACTGGTATTCCAAGTAGGTTACAACAGCCGTAAATTTTAAAATAATCTGCTTTAAAACGTATTTTTGTATTTACTCCCAAATCCGTGCTTTGGACCTGAAGCAGGCTGATCTTTACTAATGGTCAAACAGGAATACTCAGACTCCAGCTCCAGTAACTGTTTGGATTGATGCAGAGCGATCTCTGTTGAAAACGTGCTATGTCTACTCCTGGGGAGATGCAAAAATCCCATAGGAGTACCGTGTGCTTGCACTATAGCAAAATGTGAGAAATTGCATCTAAAAATGATAATAAAGGAAAGGGATTTGAAATATTTTTAGACATTTCTAGAATATGTTAGTTGATCACTTCGCCTCTATCTGCTGGCTGCGCACTTAGAATTACATAGCACGAATAGGAACAAAGTTTAGGCTGGATTATAGGACGATTTCTGATGACAGATTTAATGAAGCAAAATGAAGTCATCCTGAGATGTACTAAGGAAGCCATATGTCAGGCCCTTCTCTCCTATATACTAGCCTACTTAAAATAAATTTACATTTAAGGTTTGATATGAAACCCGTTTAAGCTAATGGAAAGACTTTAATGCTCTTTGAATAAAATGCATGTACAAGATCACATATTTTCTGTAATTCTATTTCTGTAACAGCTTGGCAGGATTTACTATTCCCATACATTTCCAGCAAAGCTTCCTCCAGTTTCTTTTGTTAATATTATTTCCTCTCATGATAATATGATACGTACATCTTTTCTCTTCAGCATCTCTAAGGGCCTACCTGATTTTCCTACCAGCCAGCAGCTCAGTTCTCTTCTAAGATGTAAGTTGAGCATGACATCCCAAACCCACCAGTCTGGCTTCTGAATGCAGCTGTAACTCAAAACAAAACAACAAGCAAGCCACGAGTTTTGCTCTTTGCTAACAGTCCAAGCCAGAACTTCCTAATTATGTCTGTCTGTTGATTTTTGTTGGGTTTTTTTGTTGCTGTTGGTTGGTTGGGATTTTTTTAAAATTCTTTGACTTTATACAGTATTTCAGTTTAAATTCTGGTTGGAGATACATTGGCTACATATCTACTATTGTTACCACTTACTTCATGAAAGACCAAAGCTATTTCCTGCAGCAAACACTGCTGGAATGCAGTGGGACAATAATAGACATTTGCTGTTTATACACAGTAGTTAGTATTACTTTTCTGGGTAGCAGTTTAGAATATCTTTGTAATTATTTTTTATATATCCAGAAGTCATTGACTTTGGTAGTGTTAAGTTAGCATATTAACTGCATTTAGTGTATATAAATGCATTTCTGAGCCCCGTGATCTGGTAAAAGGTGGATTTGAGTTAAACTCAAAGATTTGCTAGTTGCAAAAGGTAGAGAGAAGGGAAATAGTGATCAGCAACATCTGGATGTTGCAAATTGGCCTACATTTCAGTGGGCCATCCCAGAACTGTGGAATGGACTGTGCCAAATATGGGAGTGTTTATGATCCACTTTCCTTTCCTTTTTGTATGTCTTTATTGCTTCTCTCTTACACCCTTCTCCTTCCCACCTCTTGCAAATTTTGACCTGAAATTCTTACATAGCTTTGCAATCTCTGACTAGCCATTAAAAACTCGGTCAGACCCAGAACTTGGCACTGGGAAGCAGCAGAAGTTTTTGGTTACCTCTTAAAAGCTGAAGTCCAGTTGTAGAGAAAAAAGCAATAGTAAAGAATGTCTGGAGAACAGTTACATGACAGCTGTTTTTTCACATACTGCATAGTGCTCACAAGTGCAAAGTCAACACTCACCAACAAACACCACAAAATCATATTGTAAATATCCTGTGTATAATTACAGTCACCATCACTAGAATATTGCAGATATTGTTGGAACATTTCCTTAGTACAATCTTCTGTTTGCATGTTTCTCTTTTTGACTTTAATGGTAACTTTGGTATAGTTCTGGGAAGCACATTAAGATTGCTTTGTTTGTAATCCTGAAAGACTTCTGATGTGGTTTATGCTTTAACGTAATTATGCCTAATATATGGAATACAGCAGCTTTTTAAAGATTGTTCATATCCCTGCCAGATACTTGGCTGAGATAAACATGTATCTAGTTTATTTAACATGATTAACTACCTGAAGTATTAGAACTCTTATACAGCCATTCACAACAGCCAAGGCTTCCAAGATTACTGGAGAGACACTGCATTTTATGAGACAGGGCTAGTTTGATGTACACACGACACGGGGTAGCACTAATGGGCTGTGATCCAATAGCCTCCTTTCTCTTCCTCACATGTAAAAATGATGCTGAGTGAAGACTTGATAATCCCTAGTTCCCATTCAATAAAGAATTAAATGAGGCATTTTATTTATTTTGCATCTAACTGATGCACTTTTCTGCATTTGTACCAGAGAGCCAGCAGCATACTGAGGAGAATACAGCACTAGGGCTGTACCAAAGCTGGCATGTTTTCCTTTGCTTCCCTTCCAGCCCAACCTCCTTTCCTCTCTGGGTTGACACAGAGGCCATGAATCAGAGCCCATTGCAATTTATGACAACCTTGTTATCCTTAAACACTGGCTGGTTTTAATTCCTAAAAAATGTTTCCTTCCATTTCCTTGCATAACTCTGTTCTTCCTGCTCCTACTGTTGGTTCCAACTCTAACAGTCTAAGTTCACCTCTGGGACCAGGGAGCACTGAGCTATTTCATGCAGCTTCAGAGTGTCAGAAACAATGGGAGAAAAAAAAGAAACCTGATTTCTATGTAGAATTGAGATTTTCACAAGCCAGCCAGGAAGAGAGTGATTTAGGACCATACAAATGAAGAAACTCAATGGGTACCATTCTGTACGGAAGCTCTGAAGACAGAGATTCATCACACCATTAGCAAGTGTAGATTGCCACATTGATTTGTACTTGAGGCACAACCCATGAAACTTGAAGCTCCGAAGTGTGACATCTCTAGAGGCCTATTGAGAACCTCGGTGGACTAAAATTGCTCTCTGGAGTTGCCCTTCAGAGTTGCCCAGCTCTTTTCACTGATGCCATACAGAGCCCAGGGAGGCTGTATTTCCCAAGCAGGCATTGCCTATTGAAGCTTTTTCTGTGAAAATCTGGACCCATAGAAATCAATCGGGAATTACCCGTCTGTGTCCAGAGAGCTATTGAGCTGGAAGAAGAAGATTCTTAATTACAATCGTTTAGCCTAAATGCTTATTTTCAAGAATGGAAAATTGTTCTGACAAGCTGATAGAAACTGTAGACTAAGTGTGTCAACAGGAGAGGTGGGGAGAAAAAGCAGGAAGGTAGGAAATGTCATTATTTTCTCATTCTTCAAATTAATACTTTAAGGAATAATTTGGCAATTGCTCATTGTTCTAATGAACCCCTGCTCTTGATTATGATAAATAGTAAATTATATGATAATTTCTTCTTTGCTTTCACTGACAAAGTTTTCTGTACTGACAAGACAGAATGAGACATTTTTTTTAATGGAAAACAAAAGCAGAGGATTTCCTGCAATGCTGCAAAGCGCTCTGAGCTGGTGAGCCTAAAGCAGGGATGCTTATGATAAAGCACTGCAGAACACAGTTGATTAGAGCATTGAATTAACTATGCTCTCGCGTGCTCTCTCTCTCATCATTTTGCTCGTTCTTTCAGTCTTCTATTTCACCCTTCCAATCTGCACATTTTTGTTTTCTTGTCCAGAAGTTTTTTTTTGAGAATTCAGCACAAATGCTAGCACTTGGCTTTCATCAGAAAACAAGTCCCAGAGTTATGCTCAAGCAAGTCCCAACAAATCCTGCGCATGGTGGCTTCTTCATGTTAGTGTCTTAGAGTCTATAGATTAAATGAATATTCAATAATACAGAACAGCTGTATATGATCTTTATGTTTATGATCTTTAGTGTTTATTTGCCTATGAAATGCCATCACTGCTGTGACAGTACCAGTCAGACCCAGGACTTCTCTTTCTAAAGACACACTTGAACTTAAAGACCCAAAACAGTCAGGTCAATGAGTATAAAGCGAAACCAAATTCAAGGTTAAGGCTGTTTCTGCATGCCTATGATGGGATGTAGAACCATGTCCAAGCTTGTGCTAAAGCACCTCTTCCCACCCATACTATCTCCAACCACTGCCTTTACTTATGGGGCACGAGAGGATCATTTGGTACTGCCTCAAGGCCAATCAGCAAAGATCACCTTTACATTTGTGCCAGCATCTTGAAGCATCCATGCCAGGATGGGTCAGATACTCCCTCTGACTGGGAGGCTTTTCTGGTTGGAAGGCTCAGATGTCCACATACACATCAAAGTCTGAAGCTGAGCTCTCTCAGTATGAACCATTCACTATGCACATGACAGAAAGGGGAGATCATTCGCAGTATGGATTAATAGCAGGCTCTCTGGCTTAAATATTTGAATGAGCCTTCACTGTCTGCATTAGCACACACAGTGCTATTAATGCAAGTGCTTTAAAAAAACTTAAATCTCTGTGGAATCATGATTTACTCCTGTGAATTGCAAACTATGCATGAAAATGTTACAGTTTTCTAACTGCAAGACTAGTTCTGCCCTTGGATATACTACATTATTTTTCTGCTGATGTGAGACAAGGAAGTAAATGGTTCTTGGAAGTAAATAATATCAAACTGAAGAATGGTGTATAGCACGAATATGCACTTCCAGCCATATACTTACATTCATTTTAAGACCTGACAGAATGAGTCTTTTATTTCCTAATAGTAAGGTGATATATACTATTGTAATAAGGCAATGTGTCTTCTGAGAGCATTTCTGATCTTAGTGTCAGTTAGACCTAGTGTAATAGTATGACTCCTGCTCTTGTGGATATTTTTACCAGTAACTGGTGAACAAAAGCAGGTAATCAATGGGCTTTCAACTTTTAGTTATTGTTTTTAATTCAAAACTCTTTTTACATATGCTCCAGAGCAAACTTCTGTTAGAGGTTCTTCTCAGTTATGATAGAGCTTCTTCTGCAACCTCTGGCATGAACTGGGACTTCTGTACTCGAGACTGTATACAGTCCTTGCACTCAAGCAGATCTTAATGATTTTTTCTGGGCATTGTGTAACTCTGGGGGTCCATTTGCATGAATTACTGGTAGAAACTGTGTAACTTTTAAGAACTTTAAAATTCAGAGGTTTTTCCCTGTATCTGAAGACAGAATGTTCTGACGATCGTATGTCAAAGCTCGTGAGTAGAGTGCACGTTACTAGCTAGCAAAAATTTATTTTAATGAGCCTTTAAAATATAAACAAGATGTATTTCCTTAGTTGTCAAATTCCCTTGGCCCTGTATAATATTCTACTAGGCAGACCATAGGTGATGGGTTAAATGAGGATGGTGCTCTGAGCCTCCTTATGGACATGATTCATATTTCCAGAGCAATTCCTTTACAGCTGCTAAACTAATGTATATGACTGAAAAACTTCCGTCTCTACACATGACTTTCGACCACAGAGGTTTTCTTCCTCCAGCCCCTGCATGGCCAGGACTGCTTCCTTTTACCTTCTGCAGTACTCTGGGTTGGGATGGTCTGGTGTGAACTGCCCTTTTGACAGAGGCTCCACAACACTGTCATGAGACTCTGCCAGAAGGCTTAAAGATTCCATGATAGCCAGCATCCTTGTCCATAATTAAAAATTGCAGAGGTGTGTGAAAAAGTGGAGTTAGTAACCTATTATTCAATACTTTTATTCTAGGTATTCATAACACACATACAATACAATTTAGAAAACAAACAAAAAAAAATCTTCCAGTAAGTCACTATCAAGTGGGAATAAAGTTAAAACCCTATTCTTGGGTTTACTGTTTGGTAAATTTAGTGTTCATTGTTTAAGAAGCATCATTCTCTTTCTGCATGACCAGTATTTAAATATTGATACTTAATATACTAGGAATGTTGTTTTCTAGCATCAAATTGCCTCCACCAGTAAAAATTGTACATCCACATAAACGTAACAAACGCATTAACCTAAACCACAGCTCTTTAGAAAAACTGCCATTGTTTAATTGTCCCAATTAAAAAGCAACATTCTGTAGCAAGCAGATGATGAAAACACTAACAGAGCCCCCGAGCTTTTAACAGCAACAAAAATTAAAGAAATAGTAAAATATAAATGTGTGCTCTAAGATGCTTCAACAGCTATTACTTAAGACATAGTTCAATTTATTTGGGAGAATGCTAGTCAGGAATTCTTTTACTTTTTACTTTTAAGGAAGCATTTAAACAACTCCTGAATTAAAAACTATTCATATATGTGAAAATACCATGAGAAGATCATGATAAAACCAGTAATCTTACACCAGCAGTGTCCAGAATTTCTGGTATTTTACAGGTGAAAGACAGAACAACATAGAGCTTATAACTGAAATATTTGAATAAATCCCTTGTGATCGATATTTTATGGAAATGTAAATTAAATTCTGTTTCTCTTGCATAGTTCGAAGGAGGGAACTTGTCTTCCTTTCAAAATAACATCTTTCAATAAAATGACTATAAAACAAGCCTACAAATACATGCTTATGAAAAACAAGTAAGTATTTTCTGCAGTGAAATTATGTATCTTGGGAAGCTCATATTGAACATGGTGTAAAGGGCAGCAATTCCACAAAGAATTCTGTCTTTTACTAAACTGATTAAGGTTGTGGGATTTTTGTTCCCATAATTATTTTTTTTTCTTAGGTTCCTTATAGGGAAAAATCATTTTGTAATTTTCTGATAAAATTATTCTGACACTGCAGGAGTATTGCCTTACATAACAAAATCAATAGCTTGAAGTATTATAAATGATCTGGTAACTTCCCTGAAGAGCTGTATTCTAATACTTCTCCTCATTTTCCCACAGGAAAGTAATGAGGTCCCAAGACCATACTTACAGTTCCATCCTTTATTTCCATACTCCCTATGAGACACGTCTGAAAACGGGAGGCCTGTCATTAAGAAATTCAGGTCTCTGCTTCCATAAAGGCTTAACTCATTAGTTCACTTGGCTTGTCAAGAAGTGTAGTTAGGGCAAAATGTGGATCTACCGTTAAAAAGACTTTACTTGTTATTCTTAGATATGAATTTGCTTGGAGGCTCCATCTAAATACAAAACCTGAATAAGGTCCTTGTGTGAATAGGACTCACCTATGTGACTGTCTCTGCTAGGCTAGGATTTCCTTGAAACAGACAATTTATAACAAAGGAATGTTGGCAAAAAATTAACCCAGTAGCTGGGCTGATTTGACAGCTTGATTATAGTTAAAACATAACCTCGAGAGGCTGAGGATTTGAATTCAAACCAAATAATTCTACATGTATCTATAGTTTACTGCCTATCAGGACCAAAGCAAGATTAAATAAATCTTGTTTGCTTAATGAAAAAAGAACATCCTGACACAGTCAACAGCACAAAAGTGACTAATCCATCTCTATCTTCCCCAGTGAATATTATTCATTATGCTGTTTGCTTTTCTAGAATATTTTTTCCTAGTCTGAAGCAATAATTGCATATGTAACTACTAACATGAGATACGTATAGGAAAACTGAGCCAAATTAATTTACAGCTTGTCAGTGCAATAAATATCTCTCGACTTTTTGTGAATTATCACTAAACTGAACAATTTTTTCCCCTCACTTTGTGTATGTCTTTAAACTGATGAGCAAATGTCTGAGAGGAACAGTTCTTACTCAGGAAGTGTCTGTCTGACTTGCACAAATTCCAGCCGTGTAACTGTGCACCTCAGCAGTGGGATATTTCCCTAAGCCAAGAGTACAATTTCTTCAAGTGCAGTTTCTCAACAAGATTTCTTACGGAAAACAAGTTGAGAACACAGTTTCTGCAGGACTCATGCATGTGAACAGTCCTGCTGGGGCACCAGCTAGCCATAACAAGGTAGTGAGAACCACTGCAAAAGAGTCATAAGAAACAACCTCGAGCAAGTTCCTTTCAAAGATGCCATTTGATAACGCGTTTGCTCTCAGCACCTACGTGCATTTGGCTCGGGAAACTTTAGCGGACCTGGCTGAGGCTTCCCCCAGCTCCCGGTAACCGGTGGGGCGCTGCACCATGCTGGCGGCTGGAGCGGGGACACCGGCGGGGTGTTTTCCTCGTCCTCCCAGCCCAGGATCCCGATCCAAAGACCCCCGCCCCGTTCCCTGCCCGCCGCCGGGAGCCGCGGTCCCGCCGTGCTGCCGCTGACCAGCGTGCTGAAACACCGGCTGCCGGCGCTGTCCGCGGTGCTGAAGGAGGGCCGGGCCGGGGGCGCGGAGCGGCCGAGGATCGGGGGGAGAGCGGCTGAGAGGGGGTCCACGACTGGCGCAGCGATAAGCAGCGATCTCGCCCCGAAGGAGTTTCCTCCTCCCGTCGCGGCTGGAGAAGACACTCCCGGCACGGCTACTCGGGGCACCCGCGGCTCGCCGAGCCGTTGTGGAGCGGCCCCCATTCCTCAACCAAGGTCCCCCGACTCTTCGCCGACCCTTTTCGCCACGAAAGTTTTGGCTGTGGTAGCGCTCTCTCCACCCCTGGGACCGGACTTGGCCGAGAAGGCGCGGCGGCGATGGCCGGGGGAGGGGAAAGGGGGGAGTTATCTCCTACTTATTTATTTATTTAGCTCTTTCCTCCCTCAGGTCGCCATGGTGATACAGAGCTCACTCTCCCTCAAATCAAGAGGAGACTGGCACCCCTTCGCGGGCAGCACCCTCTTCCTTCCCTTCCTCTCTCGCTGCTCCTCTCCCCCGACGGAGGCTCCCTCCCTTCCCCGCCCGCCCAGCGGGGCCGGGGCCGCGTCGCTCCCTCAACCTGGCTCCGGCTCCTTTCAGCCTGGTCCCGGCTGCCCTCAACACTACCCCGGCTCCGCTCAGCCTCGCCCCAACTGCCCTCAGCGCTCCCCGTCTCAGCCTAGCGCGACCCCAGCTCCCCGCAGCGCAGCCGCCCCTCGCTGCCCTCCCAGAGGAAGAGTGAGGCGGGAGCAGCCAAAACAGCATCCCTCTTCAGCCCCGCTTTGAAGTTCTTCCCAGCTTCGGCGCTACCGCTGGAGCTCCCCTGGGGAGGGGGTGGCCGGCCGGGACGTCGTCCCCGGTCGCCCCAGCTCCAGGATCACCCTCTGCCGAGCCCCTACGCGAGGGGAGGCCGGCGCAGCCCCAGCCCCGTCGCGGCGGCAGCTTTTTGCTGGAGGGCGTGGGGCCGGGGCTCCTAAACGGGAGGTTCCCGCGACGGCAGCGGGAAACGGGGTCTCCCGGGACCGACCCGGTCCCTCCTCGACCTCAGCTCCCCCTCCGTTTCTCCGAGGCTGCTAGCCACTCGGTTACATAAGGAACGCACCCCACATCCCCCGGCACCGCCGCTGTGGCTGCCGGAGGGGCTAGAAGCAAGGCATTTCTGGGGGAAGAGGCTGGAGAAACGCGGCGGCAACGAGCCGTAAGGGCACAGAGGCACCAAAACGCCAAGCCCCGAGTCAGCACCTTCTCCGCCTCGCTTCGGACAAGCCTCCCTGCCTTACCTGGCGGCGGCACGCTGCTCTCACTCCATGCCGGCTCCCCGCGGGACGGGGCAGGGTGGNGGGCGGTGCGCTTCTTCCGCGGGGGCGGCCCTGACCGCGGCGTGCACCTCCCCCCGGCCCGAGCGGGGCTGGCAAGCTGCCGCCGGGGAACGGGGGGAGAGGCGAGGAGCTGAGCGGAGCAGGGCGTACCGGGCGGGTGGCGGCGGGGAAGGTGGGGAGCGCCTCCGCCGGGGCGTTCCGTCGCCTCCCGTCGGCGTGGGTGACACAGCGGGCGTGGGAAGGGGCGAGTTCCCGTCTCTCTCCCCCTCCTTAGTCCCCCACCAGTTTCGGTAGACTCTCGCCCCGCCGTCTGTCTGGGGACCGTTCCGCTTTCCTCGAGTGCGCCCTCCCTGGCCGGGCGTCCGAAGAAACCCCAGGTGTATCCAGGTGACCGGCAGAGACCTGGGTCTATGTCCTGCAGGACTTCCATGGTGCATAATAAGGGGTGATCTAGCACTGTAGACAAGCCTCCACCTCCTTTGGGGCACTCAACAGGGTTTTTACCCACCCTTCTGCCTGATTTAGTCTGTGGGAAGATAGTATCCTTGACGCTACTTCCCCACTCTTAGGTTTGCTTGATACCAACAGATACCATGTTCCCGTGAAGAAAGGGCAGCTCCCAGACAAACAGGCAAGTGCACACATTCAGACACTAACAGACACCTTACTTAAGAGTTCTTTTTGTAGAAAACCTAACTGAAAAGTAGAATTAAGTCGACAGTTATCATACATCATCCTGATAATTTTTCTTGTAGGTTGCTTCCTTTACAGGCTACTCCTCCTTACACTTCACCTGTTGTGTCTACATTGTGTTAAATTACCCATATGCCAAACTAATGCACTGAAGCAGAATGGGGCTGTGGTTTTTCAGGTAACATAAATAATAGCAATCTGCACTTTCACTGGTTATATGAGTTTCTCTGTGATTTTTTTTTTTTTAATTTTTTGTTCTCTCCTCTCCTCTCCTCTCCTCTCCTCTCCTCTCCTCTCCTCTCCTCTCCTCTCCTTCTCCTTTGTTCTCTCATCAGCAGAACGCACAGCTCATCTGTTGCTCTGTGATCACAGATCAACGGTGATCTGATTTTTTTTCTCCTTTTGAGACAAAAGTAGTATTTTAAACCAGCATCACTTTAGCTTGTAAAATCTCCTTATTTGCATTTCCTTTCTCACCTCATCCTTCCTCTTCACACCTTCCTACGTTTCCTAAGGTACTTTCTGGGAATCTTTTTTCTNCGCTCCCCCGCCGCGCAGACGGGTACACCGGGGACAAGCGGGTACCCGCTGGCTGCCGGGGGCTCTGCTCCGGGCCGCTTGGCGTATGTGTGGAAACGAAGGAGGCGGCAATGCGCGACACGGAGCGCAGCGGGCGGGCAGGCGGGGCCCCGCGGAGGGGCTGC
>VXBW01003162.1:1852943-1948962 GCA_013400375.1 Thinocorus orbignyianus | reverse complement strand
TCTCCTCTCCTCTCCTTCTCCTTTGTTCTCTCATCAGCAGAACGCACAGCTCATCTGTTGCTCTGTGATCACAGATCAACGGTGATCTGATTTTTTTTCTCCTTTTGAGACAAAAGTAGTATTTTAAACCAGCATCACTTTAGCTTGTAAAATCTCCTTATTTGCATTTCCTTTCTCACCTCATCCTTCCTCTTCACACCTTCCTACGTTTCCTAAGGTACTTTCTGGGAATCTTTTTTCTCTGTCTAATCTCATCTGAATCCATGCATTTGTGTAGTGGATATATTGTGTCATGCTAGTCCAAAAAAATGGCTATGTTCTAGTTTGTTGAGCTTTTTCCATAAAAGGGAACATCACTGAAAAGAGCAATACAAGGCCTGTTCTTCCTTGGACATTTGCACGACTATTTATTTCTCGTTACAAACTACTGTTCTTTAAATCTCTTCCCTTGTGCGAGGAGTGTACCTACAGGAACACTACCTGTTCTCCAAGCTGAAACTGCTTTTCTAGAGTCTGCTCCACTTGTTACTCATTTTTTGTGCTTTCATTTGTCAACACAGGTGGAAAAGTGGGCATATTCAAAATGGAGAAAGCGTTTCTGTGGAACAAGGGTTTATATGAGCTTATTCTCCCTGACTTCCCTGACACAATGTGTTGTGTGATAGGGCCTTTTATCTCTATTAATTGCTAAATATTTCAGGAGAAGCAGCATATGGATGGTTACATTGGGCTTGGAACCATAATAGCATCATTAAATTGCACAAAGCCTTGTGTTTTCCAAATGGCATTTTTTCTCTTGGGGCACACAAACTAAAATGGTTCTTGAACAGGTGGACAAATAATTATTTTATACTTAGCCTGCTGTCCCCCTTCAATCTATTCGTCTCAGTTGCAGTTTTCTCTAACCCAACTCCATAAATCTCACTGCAGAACCTCTCGGAGTCTATTAATACTTATGCTAGCACACACAGAAAAGACGCTTGCTACTTTCTTAAGGTCCCAGGCAAATGCCTGACTGGTATGTTGCTGAGATTTCTTTTCCCTTTGTATTTCAGTTGAAGGCCAAAGGAGCACTTGAACTGGAAGTCTCTAAATCTGTATTGCTTTTTCAGGGTGATTTCAGTTAATGGGCTTTGACACAGAGGTCCCTCCCACCTCACTTTGAAAGGATAGTCCCAGAAATGACTTCACCAGACTCATGCCTTGCCTGAAGAAACAGTTTATGTCAAGAATCAAAGTTTATAGCAGCTTGAGGTTTTGGGAACTGGTTTTGGAGAATACATTTTTTAAACAATAGGGAAAGTAGAGGCATGAGTTGGTAAAGATAAGAGGTGGAGGGGATTGGTACATCCTATTTTGGATGTCTAACTTTAGGGATTTACATTAGGAGTTTGCTCTACTTAGGCCATTGAAGAAAGGAGCCCATGGAAGGCTACTCTGCGCATCTAAAATAAGCTTGAGTTCTGAATTGCCCTCTGGAGAGTTTTCTCTCCCTCACCTCCTGTTAATTGTGTGGGGATTGTGTAGAGGATGTGGAGAGATTATATGGAGACTAACTGCCTAATCTAGGATCTGATGCATGATTATCCCAGTTTTCATTTTGCCAATGCAACATGGCATTTAAATGTGGAGAAGTCACTTGCCAGCACCTCTCTAGGAGTGATTTTGATGTATGCTTGCCAACGGGAGATAGTTGTATTTCAGTGAAACTACAGCTTCCAGTACAAAATGTGAATGCATGTGTTATTCCCATGACTTTACCCTGCAAGCTCATGCAGCTTCACGCTCGCCTTATCTAATTCACATCCGCAAGTGTATGCAATGGCATCACTTGTATGCAAGGCACCTACATTGTAGTTTCTGATATGCGAAATCACCTGTGCCAGCCCTGCATCTATTTTGCTTGTTGCATGCATTCTGCAAGTGCAATCCCATTCATGACAAATAACATTGCATGTTTGAAGTCTGATTAAATTGAGCAAAGCTATTGGTTCTTCCCTTCAAGTTCTGAAATGTTTAATTTGCTTGGTATTCACCTCTCCTTTCCTCCAGAAGGGGTGAGTAGATGAAAATGTGTCTGCAGAAGAATTTCCACCACAAAACTGTTTCATACATAAACTCTGAATTTTAACTATTTTAAAGAGTCAGTGGTTTTTAACTGATCTCATTAAAGGATTACTGTTGAGCTGTAAGACAAAGTTTGTCCAATGCTCTCCTCAAAATTAAGGCACTTACCTGGAGATATAAAAATCACTCCTGAACATATCAAAAAGTATCTGTTTTTATGACACATACACTTTGGCAGTCATACGGCTAGCTGATCCCGACCCATGGCTCTTAGACACCATCAAAACCAAAAGCACGTTCAGGCCTGGGGCAGGTTTGATGTACAAAGGGAACAAATCATCTTGCAGCTTTGGAGAAGCCACCTTGCCTAGAGCCTCCTTTGCTCCTCCTCTCGTTATTACATTTTTTCTCACTGGCCTAGAAAGTGTAAATCGAGATATTGCTTCAGACCATATGGAAACACTGAGAGCTTTTTGCACAACAGTGAGAAAAGCTATGGTTAGAAATGTCTGCTTAAAGATCAGCTAAAACAGTTTTGGTTCACACAACTTGATAATATTGACAAAGGGTCAAAATTTGCTAATCTAACAGGAATTTTAAATCCCCAGTAGGTTTCATGGCTTGCCCGAGCTGGGGAAATTTTGCAGAGCAAGCCATTGGGAACTGAAGGGGAGATAAGGAGAGACTAGTGGGTGGAAGCTGTCTGATTTTGTTTTCTGGCAGGAAGAATACCAGAGGGAATTCTCTTTCCCAGCCTACCACCCCCATTTTTTCCTTATTTACACATTGATGCATGATTTTTTGGTGTCTAGCATTTCCATAATGCAATCTGGTAAACCTAGCACAGCTGTTTGAAAACCTGCCTGATATTTAAGATTGCTTCACTGTGCAAAAGCTCCTATTTCACTTGCTAGCCTTCCCATTTCTGAATATCAAGATAGGGAATGGCTATAGTTAGGTGTCACAGTTGCCAAGATTTGTTGTGCAGAGGTTTGCAATAACCTTCTCCCCTTTGCCCTTTACATACCTTCAGTATTCTGCAGGGTAAAGTCTATCTTTCCTGATATTTTTGGATAGTACCTAACACACCAAAGCAACTTTCATGTCTGCAATCGAATACTTTTGTAACAGGAGAACAAACCAAAACAAATAAACCAACCTAAAGCTATTGATCTTCATGAAGCATTATAAAAGCTGCTTATGTAAAGCTGTTTTGCAACCATCACAGAGACACAATGGCAAGCTTGGAATTTTGCTGCATACAGAAACAAAGTCTTCCCGTGTTTCCCACAATATCCCATTTGGTGTGCAAACTTACTTCCTTGATAATGTAGCTTGGACAACAGATAGCTTTCTGAATATTCTTTCTTTGTAAACTGCAGGACAAATACCAATAGTATGAAACTTCCTGCCNCCCCCCGCCCTTCCCCCCAAGCAAATTTAATTAATCAAGGCTTGTTTAGTTTTAATCCCTTCTACTCCTTTTCAGAGTAATTATTTAGACTCTTTAAATCTCAAGTGACTCCCTTGTTTGACTTGGATTTCTTAACCAATTACAAATCTTAATTTTCAACAGGTAAATTCGTGTTACTGAGGTCAAGTTAAATACTGCATTTTTGGTCTTACTTATATGTATATCATAGAGCAGTCCACCACATCTTCTCTGTTGCTGCTTCTAGTCTTTCCTCCCTGTTTTCTCTGCCTCTCATTTCTTCTTCAGCCTCCCATGTCCTGAAATTTGATTAATAAAAACTTCTCAGCTCTGTTATGCTGTTCTAGTATAGGACTAGAGGTCCAAAACCAGCGTGCAGGATCACTGAATCATGTCTGCACTGTGCTGTACAGTTCCTTCCTTCCAGTGATTACTGTTTACTGTAAAACCAATCTGGTTTTTGGATGGTTGGTTGTCGTTTTTTTTTTCCAATTCCTGCTACAACTCCAGCAGCATTACTCACTTCTCTGATGGTTAGAAATTCACTTTGACATTGTACTTTGAAATTTTGCTTATCTGGTTAAAATCTTTCTGTTCAGGCAGTGAATTTCCCACCAATTTAAAATCACGCTTACCTCATTTTCTTCCTTACCTTAATTTGATCTAATATATTTATAGCAAATAACTTAATCCCCTCTTAGTCTTTATTTTCTGAGGATGAACTAGACCAATTCTTGCTCTTTTTCACTTATACAGGGAGCTCTCCATTCTCCTTCTCAGACTACTGGTTCCCCTCTGTACAATATCAGTTTAAATTTCATCTTACTAGTGCAGGAGGAACCAGAACTGTGACAGTATTACTGCAAAAGGCTCATCAGTGTCATGTACAACAGAAACAATATTCCCCTCTCCCTACAGGAAATGTCCTAGCTGATGTGATGTAGGATCACATTTACTTCTTTACGGTTATATTCCGCTCATGGCTCTGTTATCCTCTGACTGGGGAAGATACGGTCAATTCCTTCCCTTTCCTTGTCAGTCCAATCATGTTCATAACTCAGGGCAGGAATTTCTGTTTAATTTATGACTCTGCACTTTGTACTATTATATTACACTCCATACTCTACTCTAGTTTTCAAGGTCATGCAAGTCACTGTGATATTCCCAGTCTTCCTGTTTTACAGACAGTAGTTCCTCTATTTGTGTAATCAACACGTTTCACTCATACTTTCTTACTCTCCAATGTGAAATAGTTTTGACTGCATGCCCCCTCCTCTGAATTACTGCCTTGCCCAAATAGGAGAAAAGAAATGACTGACTTCAAAAATCGAAAACTAAAAAAAAAGTCAGTCTCATTGTTCAAAATCTAAAGCAAAGTAGCAAAAATGCTGGCAGCTCCTTCCTGCTGCAAAATCAGTGCGATTCTGTGGCACTGGCTCCTCTTCTGCAGTAATTTCATGGCAGGGCTGACTGGTTGTGTCCACAGGAAAGAAGGTCTGTGTTTGGCTGTGGGTAAGAAACGATGCTCAGCACCCTGCCATTGGAAATGGAAAGCTGGTTTGGTGATTGGGGTTAATCCTGCCAGTGTTATGAAGGGTATTGAAACTGAAAGGGCAAAAAGGCTTAGTGAAAATGATGTTATAAAAGCAAAGCGGAAAACTTGTTTTTCCAAAGTGGTGATTATAAACTGCCCAATTAAGTAAACAAAGAAGTAGTTAAAAAAACCCCAGCACTGACAGACATCAGATAATAAAATTAATTATAAACAGCAGCCAAAATGCAGTAAGTATGAACTAATCAAAATACTTAATTAGGCTTTGCAGTAGCTACTTTTCTCCCTACCACTATTTATTACAATTTTATCTGGGGGTTGGTGTCTTTGGTAAGTCTCCAAAGTGTATAATAACTAGTTTAAAAGCCTTATGCTCCCACAAAATAGTAATATTTTGAAACATGGTACATTTCAGGCTGGCTCAGCACAGTAAGCAAGGACCCACTTGCCCTAAATGAAGAGATTTAAAAGCTGGTATTGCCTCTGTTCCATACGTCTTGTGATGCTAAAGGGTCTTGAGGTACTTACCAATATGTTAGTTTTTGGCCAGACAGCTGGCATTTGTGTTGTTGCCATTATCTTCTCCAAAGACCACAGGTAAACTGATATAGAATTTAAGGATGTAAAAGACCTGTATCAATAAAAGCAAATCTGTGTATAGAAGGAAGTTAGTGGCAATTTATTAAAAAGGCCTTGTCAATTGTAATGGATGTATTGTTGTTGCTTGAGGTAAAAAGGAAAAAAAAGGTGGGGGGGGAAGAAAACAAATCTTACTTCTTTGAATTTAGGCATCTAGGAAACAGCCACTCTAATTTTTTTTTTGGCTTCTGCCCTAGTTTCAAGGTAGAACATAGTGTTGAGTTAAAGCACTACAGACTGATCATATCAATCACAAAGAGATACCCTGACATTGAATGACATCTACAGAGGACAATTCTGTTGAGGGGCTCTTAAGGAAGATAGATTCAATCCACCCATCATTTACAGACAATTCCCATGGATGCTAAACTCTGTAGTCAACGTGTGCACAGCCCCCTTTAGAGGGTGTCCTTATATAAGCATAGGCACTGAACCTGGTGACATCAGCAGAAGTGCTATGTCTGGCTGCAGAAACCTACTGGTTCTAAAAGGAGTTTTATTTAAAATGTAGGCCCTCTTTAATTAAAGGATGGATTTTTGCTTAATTTAAAAATTGGGCAAGTTAGACTAACATAAAAGGAACTTGTTGTATCATGCCAGTCACAAACTATTGCTGCACAGCTCAGTGTTAGCAATTTTAAACCCTGACAGTTTAATTACAGGCTGATGCCATTCCTTCTATATTTATAACTACATTTTGATTTTTTGATTTGTAAATTCTGAACTAAGGGAAATAGACTTTGCACGGAAAGGAAGTGGATTAACATCTCCATTTCTTTATGTTCGAGTCTATGCTGTGGTGTTGGTGTCTCTTCTTTCCTGCCTCATGAGAAATTAAATGTAATGAAAATACACATAGCACTACCACTGCTTGTTTCATGAGGCAACTCAAATTTTGTGGATAATGCATAAAACCAGAAATACGCAATTGAGTGGTTATCTCTTCTGAATCTGTCTAAAAGAACTGGTCACAATCATATGCTGCTGAAAAACTGGAGGTGAACTGGTTACTTATAGTAATAGACAAGATTGTGAGATCCTTCCCTCTTCCAGCTATTTCATATGGTGTAAAGTGGTATTCAAAGTTTTGGATGAGCTCCTGGGCTTCCTTACCTGGCACATTCCCTGAGGGGTTTGCCCTAAATCTGTCCCATAAGGACACGCTCTCCTGTTCCTTCCCCTCATGGGCTCAGCTAGGGGGGCCATGTAGGAGCAGGCTTGATGTCATTTCTAGGCAAGATTTGGATTAGTGCTGAAGCCTAGCAAGTTAAATGTTGTGCCCATCATAACCTGACAAATCCACAAAGCAATATCTATGCTGAAGAGGCCTTTAAAACCTCTGAGAGAGCTCAGGATTGGATTAGGGCAAAAGTGTTAGAGCTCTGCTTTCTGGCTTACTGGACTTCCAACACGCAACAGTGAGATGTAGAGGATCAAAAACTTCAAAAAACCCACAGTACCAGGCCGTGTTATAAACTAAGGAGAGAGTGCAATGTCCAGGTTTTTCTGTTGCTTATCTATTATTTCTGTTGCACAGCTGATGGTTCTTATGGTTGATGAATGGAAGGTGACAATAATGTTGATAAATTAAAAGTGTTCCTAAATCATCTATGCTTTCAATTTGTTTTTAAAGAACCCAGGACCAGATATTGTAGAATAGTTTGAACTCTCCTACAAACCAGAAACTTTGTATTTCCCAATTCTCTGTACATTATACCAGCTCTTCTATCTACAAAAATTAGGTTCAGCTGAAACTGTTATCCCTCCTGTCAATTTATGAGTAAGATACTTTATAAACTTGCTTTGCACTGGTGTCTTAGGACATTTGGGTTAATATTCATCTAAAATTTAGGTTCACAGTGAAATAGACTTTGTCTGTGAACAGTGCAGAAGGAAAATAATTTTGTTCTTTGTGTCTTAAACATTTCCTACTGTGATGGAAGATACTTGGGCTTTTTTAAAAAAAAAAAATAAAAATTTGTTCCCAGCAATGTAGTGTTCCTCTAAGGAGACTAGGTGAGGAGGAATCCTTTAAAGCACGGGAGATTGCTCCTCCTCAAGGAAAGCTGCAGAGCTTCTCAGGGGAGCAAGTGCCAGAAACCACTGAGTAGGAGAAGCAAGGAGAAATTCTCATCATGGTGCTCAGAGCTTGCTGTTCCAGCAGAGCTTGAGAAACTGCTGAGAGCATTAGGAAGGACATGTGCTGTGGGGATGAGAGACAGCAGGAAGAGTAGTGCAGGAGCAGCAGGATAAACCAGTGTCTGCCACCACTCCCTGGGTTAGGTGAGGACCTCCATGGAAACAGGGAGAGGAGATGGAGGTAAAAGCAGTGACTAAATCCTTTCTATTTCTGTTTTGTCTTTTCTTATCACAAAACAGCTTTTGCCATCTAAAAGTCCATCACCATAGTTCATATTCTACTACATCCTTACCTTTTAAAGTTTAAAAGTCTGTCAGCCTTTTTGTGGAAATTGCTATGAGGAGAAAGTACAGCCACATAAACCTCAGCAACCTGAGCAACCTAGGATCTGGTGGTTGTGGTAATGGTGATTAATTATCCCCAGTGGATACTTCCCTCTCTGGGGGCTTTAATAGGCAGTGTAGATTACATACTTGCACCAGAACAGCTAGAATTACCTGAAATGAAACTTGTCCCAGGACACAGTGTACTGTGAAGACTGAAAGATGACTGAGTGTCATAGCTTATTGAGAAGCAGAAGGGCTGAGGTGGCAAACCTGGAAAAAGGGATTCATTAAAATTCAGTCAGAAGGAGGTCACCAGGAAGTTGTGTGGGAGCAGAAGTGTGGCTATGTGAGAAAAACTGAGAAAAGTCAATGCAGGGATGACACTCAGCTAGGAGAAATCTTAAGATAAAGTGGAAGATGCTTCCGGTAGGGACAAAAAAAAATAAATTATTAAAGGGTGCGTCTGTTCTAAAGTGATATTGTGTGTATTCTGACCTGATCCCAAGGGTCTTTTACAACCTAGATGATTCTATGCTTCTATGATAAATGATGAAGAGAATTGCAAGGGTCTAAACTCAGAGATTGTGTTAAAAACCTGCTATAAGTTCTCTTTAATTGTTTAGTACCCAGATGCAACTTAGTGTGAAACTTAGCAGGTATTAAGAAAAATGGTATTTTGGTTACCTGGAGCAGATTCCCAGTAGAGTTACTTGTTATATTTCCATGTATGCCAAAGGATCTGTAGTCATTAACGTCACTGGGGGATCTGTCTTTGCCAGAAAGTGCTTAGGCGAAAAAACCAAGACAGCTGAATTTCACAAAATTCACAGATCTAGTTCCATGGAGATGTCAGAATAAGCAAATGGATGAGTTAGGAATGATTATAGCACAAAATTTGCATTCTTATTTTTTACATAAAAAACAAACAAAAAACTCCCTATGTACATCTTTTTTTCTGTGAAAATCAGGAATTACAAATACTGAACAATAAATGCTGCATTAGAAAAAAATGCATACACAGCCACTTTGGTTTTGTACGGTATCTACAGCTGAAACTTACTAGCCAATGTTTTGAGATTTATCTCCAACTGAGAAGGCCACTTAAAGCTCAGTAACTAATGTGATTTAATAAAACACAGAATAATGCACTCCTACTTTCCTTTTTTCCCAAATGAATATTAATCTCAGAAAACAACAAAAAAGCATGTAATCACTCAAGTGTGCTATTTTACAAATAAATTCTATCTAAACCAAAATACATACTGGGTTTAAGAGATTCTTATTTGGCTTGTACAGGCACTTTCAGAGGAAGCAAGAATCTTAGGAGCATTTCCATAAGCTTTGATGATATTGTGGGCAGTCTTTGCCGCAGTATCTGCATATCAGTTAATAAGTAATCCTGATTCTCTGTGAAAACACAAACCACACACATTCACACACACGAATATACAGAGTGAGGTCCTGGCTTTATTAATGTCAATAGTAATTTTGCCCTTACTTTCCACAGGGTTAAGATTTCACTCAGGAAGTTTATAGCCTCCAGCTCTTTCCACTCCTAAGTGGTGATAAGGGTTTATAATTTAATTTCTGTCGAAGTAATAATGTCTGAAATAGAGAAAAGCCACTCTCTTAGTACACTTTTTTATTACACAAAAGGCTCATAAGTAGAAGCCTAAATAACCGCAGTTCCAAAAGCTCTCCAAACCCAAGAGGTCTGTGCATGTCTCCTGAAGGCTGTGCCATTGAGGCTGATTCTGGTACAGCAGCATCCTGGAGGTGTACCGCCGGCGTGTGAAGAGCGGCAGGCAGGCAGCCAGACAAGCAGCCAGCCACCCACACATCGCTGCAGCATGCCTGCCGTACGACGTATGCTTTCAGCAACCTGCTTGGATGCTTTTAACTTTTAGCTTTCTGCTTCGCCTTTGATTCATTGACTTTCTGGGGATAGGGGGAGATGTCTGGATGAGAGCGAGCTAGATGACTTTAAGTACAAATCCCTTGCCTTTTGTGGCTCTGCTGTAAATGGTTGAGTTACTAAGGGAGACCTACAACCACATGTGGAGTAAGTAGTCACCTGGGCAGGGGCACAGTCGCAGGTTGGCTGAGGGGCAGCAGAGACTGGGGACGAGATGGATCCCTGTTGCTTTATCTAGGCCAGCCACAGAGCTGACCTGGTTCTGTAAATGGATTGATGTTATAACAAAACAAAAATGTAGATAGGGGGCTGACACAACTCCTTATAATGGAGAAGGCATGACATTTTTGATGAATCTTCTTATTTTAATTCTGGCATGAACTGAGTTAAAACAAACAAATAAAAAAAAAAAGTGGGTATGGAAATATTGCAGCATCAGTAGTAGGCTGTGTGAAATTGCCCTCTTATTGTGAAATGTAAACAGTAGGCATCCAAGTTTGCTGGTTTTATTTTGTATTACACAGCAAGGGGAAGGTTTTTGTTGTTTTTTTAATCAAGTTTTTCTCCAGGACTTAATGTAAGGTAATACATAATATATAACGTTAACAGGCGAAAAAAATAGCTGAAGGGAATACGAAATGAGCTGGAAATATTTTCACTCCTGACATGCTGGTTCAAATCCAGTCCATGTTGGTAGCAATCAAAAGTTGCTCCCATCTGTTGTTTGGCGGCCTTTGTGGATGAGCTGTATTGCTGTGGTCCCATGGACAGGTGTTTCCATAATGACACCGTTGCCATGCTTGGCAGTTGCTGGTAACCTTGCTGGTAGCCTCCAGAGAGAAGCCAAAGACTGCAATGAACTAAGACACAGAAATATCCTCTCATTCCCTCATGCCATGCCTAACTAGATTAATGAAGCCGTTTTCAGTGGGCTGTTTTCAGTGCAATGATCCATGTGGAGAAGCTCCTGTTGGTCAGCCTGTGTCTGGTGCAGACATCCGTTCTCCCACCCAGGAAGAAGCACCACGGAAAGGACTTTGCCTGGGTATCCACAGGCCTATTCCCTGGGCACTCGCTGACATAGAGCCCTGAGAAGGGCTTCTTGAGTGGCATCCAGAGGCTACCACTGTAGCTGGTTATTTTTGCTTTTGTATTCTCTTCTTACTGTTTTTGCTCTCTAACTTCACTCCTGCCCCTGACTCTGTTGGCTGTCCTCTCTCTCTGATGCTGAGCTGCATGTCTTCCTGGCTTTGTTTTCCTTCCTGGCATCCCTACTCTTCACTGGGAAGTTTATTAGAAGGTCTTATAAAAAAGAAATAGGATAGCTCTAAGTTTGCAATCCTTTGGTAGCCCTGCCAAATGCCGGGCAGTTGCCTGAAGCAGCCAGGCCTTCCCTAGTGCTTTGCAGTCTAAGCTGCCAGTAATTTGGTGGATTCTTCCAGATTTTCCAGGGTCTAGACTGCTTTCCATCTACTGCAGCTCGGGCACTAAAAAGCAAATAGTTCATTTTCAAGCAAATAAAGAACTACCACTTCTGCAACTCCTCTGCTCCTCTCTGTCAATCAAAATTTTTAAAGGATTTAGCATGGAGTGAAATACACTATATTGAGCTAAACTGTCAGGATTTCTAGTTGAATAGTGGAAGTACAACTTCTGTAATATGAAAGTATGAAGGCCCTTTCACTGGAAATACTCTTTAATCCACACTTTTTTTTTTTTTTTAAAGTCATATGATTTTTATCTTGCTGTGTAGGATCAAGTAGAAAGACAGTTGGTGCTAATATAAAGGGTCTCATTGACTTAATAGGTTTGGATCAGATCCTTTTGAGAGCACTGGTGTTTTAGAGAGAGAATTTTGCACTCTTCTGCCTCAAAAGGACATCTTGTGTCTTTAAGCATCTTGCTTTATTCATTCATAAGACTTTTGGAGGATGTGGTATTTGTCCTGTGTAAAAGATTTGGCTAATGAGAGATGTATTTGTACATAAATAGATGTTACAGTTTAGAAGTCATCTGTCCCCAGTCTCCTGTCACCACCATTCTGTGGGTGAGCTAATAGACTTCAACACTCACTCTCTGGTGCACCACAGTGTTTTTACTGAGCCCTTGCTGTGAATCTTGGGCCAGTGGCATGGCTTGGGAAGTTTCAGTGGCCTACCTCACACTCCAGAATAGGAGCATAAGAATATTGGAACACCTGGATTTTCATGACAAAATTTGCATGTGGCTTTCTTTTCCTGGGAAAGTGAAAAACTCTGTGGTAGTCAGCTTTTGACAAAAGCAGATAATTTTAATGAAATATTGTGTAGCTGAAGCCCAAATTTCCTGCTGAAAAACACTATTGATTGAAATATGATCAGGTAGCCTTGTTTTATCTCCAGCTAACTAGGAAGTTTAGCTTGGTCTGTGGATAGGTCAACTGTACAGCTTAAGTTGAATTGTAATTGCACCTAGTTCCGTGTTTGCATAGGATGCCCATCTGATCAGAGGCTCCTCTGCAGTCCTGACTCTGCGGGGACATAGGTGTAAATTGACTAGATTATAAACCCTCAGTCCTGACCTCAGTGATCCACTGACTGAAAGTTAATGTCTCATACTAATTAGGGCGTGTTTGGATACAATTGCATGTCATGCTCCATGGTGTCGTTTGTATCACACAAGACAACTTTGTTTGCACTCAGTAGGAAAAAAAGACTGATTGTATATTTATGAAATTTATTTTTCAACCCATATTTATTGATAGAAACATATTAACTCTCCTAATTGTCTGGGGGTAAAAAATGGTGTCATCTGCTTAAAGAGCTCATCTCACTTGCATGGGGAGATCAGCAGAACTTTGCAGTTCTCACTTTTCTCTGGCTCTTTGTCATGAGCTATCAGAATTTCCCCTCACCCTCTACATGGTCATCTCTTTTATGGTTTACATTGATTCATTTTACTGGTTGGCTATATTTAACTCTCTTTGAAAAAGCGTTTCTTCAGTGGGGTTGAGATGAGTTAAAGATTTATGACCTTGCTCATTTTCTTATCATTTCTTGGAAGATTTATGAAGTATTTTATCATCTCTGAAGTGCTCTCTTGGTTGCTGATGGGGGAGGCTTCTCAGGTCACTGGGTCTTGACTGTGTCTGAGGTTTTTTTCCCCTCTAACCTAATAGTCATGGTAAACTCTGTGGTAAAATGGGTTCAGTAGTTCATCTGTACTTTGTGTCTCAATTCATGGTAAAGAAAGGAGGAGCTGCTTAATATAGGCACGTCATGACAATATGGTACTCTAGCACAATATGGTTTATGTACCTAAACTAAATAACACAATTTATTAAATGTTAATATGCATAAAATTATAATTGTAGCATGCACTTGCATACCAATGTACACATACATAAAATCCTCACCTCCTGTTTATACAGGTAGCTGGGTCTTTGTTCCTCTGAAACTTTGTACGTTCAAAACCAGCTTTAAGTTCTCCCCGCTTTGATTTACTGCTGCTGTGGTTCTAAGCGCATCATTTTTATTTCAGTAGAAGAATTTTTTTTTTCCTACATGGATTTCGGCTTTTTGACCTGGAAATGCTGACTCTTTTCTGTTTTAGACTTACTGCTGAGACTCGAGGTGTCTGAATAATGTTAAAAACAAAGCACTGACTTGGAAGATGAAGGGAGGAAGACGGCCTGAACTTGTGCACTTTCTGTGCTTGTGACTCCATGTCCACTCTGTGAGTAAATGACAGTAGCTTACTCGACGCAACCAGCTCCCCATTTTCTCTTGGCTGTACCATTTTCTGGCAACTAGTCATTAAAATCAACAATGCTTTGATGACGTGCTGAATGCTAGGGACGTGGAGACAGAAGACGTGCAAATATTGAGGGAACCTTAAGTAACCCTTTCTCAGAGTCCCTGTTTGGTTAGAAATATAATTCTTACACTGAATAGTGAAATACTGCTCCTTGTCAGCAAGACTCTTTCTCTGAAGGCTGACAGAGGCACTTGCATAGAATCACAGAATGACAGAATGCTATGGAGTTGGAAGGGACCTCTGGAGATCATCTAGTTCAAATCCCCTGCCAAAGCACGTCCTCCTAGAGCAGGGAGCACAGGAACTTGTCCAGGCAGGTCTGTAATGTCTCCAGAGGCAGAGACTCCACAACCTCTCTGGGCAGCCTGTTACAGTGCTCTGCCACCCTCAGAAAATGAAGTTCCTCCTCATGCTTAGATGGAACTCCTTACATACAAGTTTGTGCCCATTGCCTCTTGTCCTCTCAGTGGGCACCACTGAAAAAAGACTGGCCCCTTCCTCTTGACACCTACCCTTTAAGTATTTATAGGCGTTGATCAGATCCCCCCTCAGCCCTCTCTTCTCTAAAGGGACTAAAAAGACTCAAGTCCCTCAGCCTTTCTTTGTAAGAGAGATGCTTCAGGCCCCTGATCATCTTTGTGATCCCCTGCTGTACCCTCTCCAGCATTTTCCTGTCCTTCTTGAACTGGGGAGCCCAGAACTGACCACAGTACTACAGATGGGGTCTCACCAGGGCAGAGTAGAGGTGCAGGATAACCTCCCTCAGCCTGCTGATCACACTGTTGCTGATACATCCCAGGATTCCATTGGCCTTCTTGGCCACAAGAGCACATTGCTGGCCCATGGTCATCTTGTTGTCCTCCAGTAATCCCAGGTGGTCTTCTCCCATTGTGGCTTTCTGCCTCTATTAGTTATAAATTAGGATACTTTGATCTGGGACTCCTGGATTCAGTTTCCAGTTCTGTCACTCATTTGATATGTGACCAAGGAATAATTGTATCTTTTTCAAATTAGTTGCTCAGTCAGAAGAAAGTTTCCATGCATTTCTGCAGGCTAAAACATGTCTTTATGTTCAGATGGCCAACGAACACCCTCAGACCAAGCTTTGTCAGGCAGGTAGTCTACATAGGTTCAAGCTGTTGACAAATCCCATCTGCTCTGCCAGCAGGTGATTCTTACTGCCACGCAGGAGGGACACGAGCCCTCTTATTTGCCCAGTGTCAGGCTTCTATGTGACAAAGCTGGGGCAGCAGATGGGATATACTGGATTAAGCAAATCACAGTGGAATTTGTCTGCCCTGCAGGCAAGAATACATTTGGGTGCCCTTCCCCAGTGCTGGGCAGAGTCAGAGTTTGCCTCTCAGCCTTACTAAGTAGTTTGCACTCATCTTGTCTCTGAAAACATTTCTAAAGGCAAATGCTTTATTTGTGATTTACCAATTTGACTTCCAACTTAACCCTAAAGCCACTTTTAAGCAATCATGGAGATGGAGCCCTGCTGCTTTGTGGAAATGCATCTTAATCACTTGCATGAACAACTCCCACTTACAAAACAAGCAATACAATGAAAACTGCTTATGTGTGTTCTTATAATACAACATGTATTTTCCTTGCATATTTTAAACAGGGCATTTGAAAAAATTGACTTGTAAACCTTTGTGATTTATATCCAACATTTTTAGGTGCAAAAGGTTAAAGAAAAAACATATTATTGTTTTCACCTTCACTGGACACGTTTGCAAACAATCACATATGTTTAAGGGATTTTTGTGCCAGCTGTAGTTATACCAAATGATACAATATTTCATAAATAAACTGTCACTTATTCAGCATCTTTATTTAGAGGTGCTAAACAAGAGACTTCTCCCTGCCTAGTGGAACACACATGGAGAGAAAAATATTAGCAATCTATCCCATGGAATAATTTCAGTTCTCAGGTTTAGTTACAAATAAAGTCCTATGGTCAGTCACCTGAGGTTAGTGACTCCTCACACTTTTAGAAGGAGACCTGTATGAATATCTCAGGGCAGATTTGTGTCCTGACTATGGCTAACACTGATTAAGCAGGAGCTGGAGGGAGTCACTTGGAGGTCAGGCTTTACGTCACTTTGTGATTGCCCATCTTCTGACTATGACTTGGAGAAAACAAGACAAAATGATGCCCTTGATCTTACATTTGTTTTATAGGTAGATATAGGTGCATAATATGCAGTGGTACTTCTAGAGTATGTGTGTATCACAGATATCTGATATGAGTATTTCAAAGGCATTTGCAGAATCTATGCACCATACTGTTCTATATCTATCTTCATAGAACAGGCTGCTAGATATTCTAAAAATATATTTTAAAAATTTCTAAAGATATTTAATGATTAATATAAGCAAAATAAACTGTATTAATTCTACTCAGCATTGAGCTTGGTATTTTCACAACTTGAATTATGGAAGAATTTATGTTCAGCCTGCTTTTTCTGTTAATTACTTTTTGCATATAACATGAGTGCTACTCATGAGTCAATTGCTCGGAGGGTTGCATTTAAAATAAACAGAGCTCTAGCAGTTGAATTGGTACACAGTGCTGTAACTTTTTACCCTTTCATTCCATCTCCCAGCCTCAAATTCTTCTTCTCACATGCATAAGGCTTTATAGAAATCTCCAAGCCTCTCATGTGCTGAAAAGCCTCTGCATTCTGAGTTGTGGAAAGATGAAATGCCGCAACAGGGATGGTTACATTAGAAAAGCGGTTTTCTCACTGTCATTATTGTTGAAATTTTTGTGAATTACATTCATTGTAGCAAGACTAGCTCCAGCCTGGATTTAAAGCTGTAATTATAACCATTGCATGCTATCTGAATGGAGTCTGTCTTGAAATGCAATATGCAATACGCTTTTCCTCATATGGCGGCAAATCAGTGAAAGAAAGAACATTTATTTGAGAAGTATTTTCTTGTGTAGTAACCACTCTGCTCATACAAAATACTTTTTGGCAATGTTCTTTGTCATACAGAATACTTTTCTGTTTTAATGCTTGCTGAAGTTACAAACTGAGTTACTATGTGATTACCCTAGACAAGATGCTAGAGTAGCAAGTTTGTGTACTCTCTCAGCAGGGCTTGGCGCAGTGGATGGAAGAGGTGTAAACACGTGTTTGTTTATGAGGATTATTCATAATTAGAATATGTGACAAGAAGAATTAAAGAGTACACAGATGGAAAGTAAATGGTTCAATAGTTATATATGACACATTAAAGATTTTTTCACTTGGGAATTCAGTATTTGGGTTTGATTTAATTTGTGTAATTATCTCAGATACTTTGTGATCATATATCTCTTGGGTTGGACAGAATTAGAAATACCAGCTGCGATTTTGTGCTCATTTGCACATGCACAACCCACACAGTGTTGTTCCTAGTGATAACAACCTAATGGTGGTTTTATAGATCTATTGGTGAGATGAGTCAACATTTTTATGGCTGTCATTTTTCCAGGATTAACAGCCAAATCCTCCAGACCTTTGTTGCTCTTAAGGAGTTAAGACAAATACGAGTTTGCATCCTACTTAAAATCCTAATTCCCATGAACATCCTAGCTTCACCGATGAATACCATTTGTAGTTAAGCTTAAGTTGATCTCACTGGAGGTGACTGCATGAATAATAACTGGGTGAGAAAAAGCCATGGGGATTGTCCCTAATATTTTCTTTTACTGAAAAAATGGATCTTGAAGATCAGAGAATAAAATAGGAAAACCACACACATATGCTGTCTGTGCTGTTATGGGAGGGCAAAATTTGACATAGTTCATTTATTTGAAAAGTACTATCTCTGCCTTGATTTCTGTCTCTATGAGAGCACTATGTCAGCTACCTTTTGTCCATGAATACCATGTTGAGATTTATAAGGTTTGGAAAGATCTGTCAAAAATCTAATGTTACATCCTTCAAAACTTTTATCAAAGATTTTTGCCCAGGTTTTGAGTCTTTGATTAAAGCATATATTCCAAATAACCCCCCTCATCTTCTTGTGAATGGAAGGCATCATAGTATTTTTCACACATGATAAATCCCAATTCTTCTAAAAATAAGTGTCTCAAATCTGGTGTGAACTTATTTATCAAGCATTCACAAGACCCATTTGCACTAGACTGACATTTCCTTTGTTATTGATTATTTTCTCATCTTCAGGATATTTAGAAACAGTAGCTGGGTCACTGTAATATCGTGATGCATTAACCACAGCACAACCAGCTGACAAAAGAAGTGATTGATTATGCTGCTGTATTCAGTGTTGGTGCAGCCTCATCTGGAGTGTTGTGTGCAGTTCCGGCCCCCACAATTTAAGAAGGATGAGGAAGTCCTTGGATGCATCCACAGAAGAACAGCAAAGCTGGAGATCGGGCTGTAAGGAATGTCTTATGGGCAACCTCATTGCTCTCTACAGCTTCCTGAGGAGGGGAAGTGGAGAGGGAGATGCTGAGCTCTTCTCCCTGGTATCCAGTGACACATGGGAATAGTTCAAAGCTGTACGAGAGGAGGTTCAGACTTGACATTAGGAAACACTTCTTTACTGAGGGAGTGGGCAAGCACAGGAAATGGCTTAGAATCATAGAATCATAGAATGGTTAGTGTTGGAAGGGGCTTTAAAGATCATTGAGTTCCAGATTCCTTGACATGAGCAGGG
This sequence comes from Thinocorus orbignyianus, assembly GCA_013400375.1. Lineage (NCBI taxonomy): Eukaryota > Metazoa > Chordata > Aves > Ciconiiformes > Thinocoridae > Thinocorus > Thinocorus orbignyianus. The sequence goes on along the minus strand of VXBW01003162.1, from coordinate 1,930,416 downwards.
ACACCTTTCACTAGGCCAGGCTGTTGAAAGCCCCATCCAGCCTGGCTTCGAAGACTCACAGGGATGGGACTTCCACAGCTTCTTTGGGCCACATGTTCCAGTGTCAGGCTTCCTAGAGAGGTGGTTGATGCCCCATGCCTGGGAGTGTTTAAGAAGCATTTGAACACCTTAATAACATGCCTAGTGATAGGCATCAATATCAATTAGGTTGTTAATTTGATCAGCCATTAATTGGTTAGGCAGTTGGACTAGATGATCATTGTAGGTCTCATCCAAATGAAATATTCTGTTCTCTTCCATTCCATTCCATTCTATTCCATTCTCCTCAATAACTGGTTCATTTGCTCAAATCTCCATCTCTCAAACTGAACAGGGACTTCTTCAGCCATTGAGCATATTTATTTTTCCTATAGCTCTCTCCTATTTTGCATTTATTCTTTCTGGAATCTGGACTATAGACCTGATCATAACATACTTGTATCCCTCTTACCGCTGCCATTGCAAAATCATCTTCTTGCTACTTCTTGCCATGGAAACACAAACATCATGTTAACACATTTTTTTTGTTGAGCTATGTGACTCCTGGGACTTTGAGACTGTTGCATAAATTCTTCCAGTCAAAACTCCAGCATTTTTTCTCAAGGTCTTACAAGTTTTACTAGTGGAACATTACAAGCTTTTCTCCTATAACTTTGCTTTTTCCACTCTTTACCTGCATAATATTTCAATATGTTCAGCTGAACAATCAATTCAGATTCCTTTATATAACTGATCAGTCCTCAATATTATTTACCATTCATTGTGTCCTCCACAAATTTCATAAATAGTAATTTTATGTTTCCCTCTCTCACTGCATCAGTGAGAGCTGAGCGCGCAGAAAAGTATAGTCTACGAGGAGCATGAATTGCAATGATTCATTTGTATGGTGCAATAGCACTCCTTTGTTATTTCCCTCTGCTGATTTTCCAGCTTTTACATTTAGAGAAGCTGTCCCAAAATCAATAATGGAATGTAAAACGCATTTCACAAGGGAAAGTTGATTTTATTTCAGCCCAAATCCATCATTTATATCACCACTACATTCTACCAGGGCACCATATGGCAAGGAGACAAGAGGGGTGAATTACACGTAACACAATTATGGTGTGAAAACACAGCCGTTTCTGTTATTTGTTAAATTGTAGTACTAAAATAATTAACAAAGATTAGAATGTAAGCTAATAATACTTTTCAGCATGCCTATGAAAATATCTCCACAGATTTTATAGTATACACATATCTTAGGAATGTGATTCAGTATTCGTTGAAACCATAAAAGAATGACCAAAGCAGAAAGTATTTTGAACATCATTCCTGAAATGTAGCTTCATAATCTCCTTCCTTGCTTCCCTATCTTCTTCCTATGCTCTTTGCATTTTTTAATTTGAACCCATTTGTTTTGATGATGTATCTGCTGAGAATCACCCCTGACACATAATGCTATGTAAAACACAGATGACGTTATCTAATATAGAAGTGATAAAGTTCAAAGATCGTATGCGGAAAGAAGCTGTATAAAAGTATCTTGGGCTTCATGGTGCTAGTGCTGGGTGCTGTAATTTGCAGCATGGTATTCCACTTCATGCCTTTCGGCAATCAATTAATGTACACAGATACTCATACAGTTTATGTTTGGTATACTTCTTATTTTGTTCTTTACACTTTAAAATATGCCCTATGTGATTTTTCTGTTGTTACTTTAAAAAGAATTTCCCCATGGTGTATCAGACTGGAATCTGGAAACCTGTATTTTCAGAGGTCTTTCTTTAAGAACTTCAGATAGAAGAGTATTGAGCAATGATGAATACTTATATGCTAAATTTTCACTTACATTTTTTTTCCTATATTCCGATCAGAAACACAGTTCTGATGTGCAATTCTGCTGTTATTCTTAAAAACTATATATGTCAGCTTTTGTCATATACATTCTGTGTTTATCATCAGCAAATACTGGCAACAAGTCACCCAAAACACAATGGTTATTGCTCAGTAGCATCTTCAACAGCGTCATTATGCAAACCATTCCAAGCATTTTGCCTATCGCACTGACAGCGTGCAGATACTTATTAGTAATAGAGTAAAAGTGACTGAGTCACCAAAGGGACGAAAATATGGAACATCTATATATTTACACATATTTACTTCATATGAGCAGAGCTGTGTATGGGGCAAACACGTGAAGATTATGTAAATATAATCTTAACAGAGAAGCTGAACATCCAATGTATTAATGGGTTTACTCATTTTTTTTTTTCCATGCATGCAAGCATGTTCATATAAGTTTGCCTCCACATAAATACAATAGGGAAGACTTACATGCCACTTTCCATATTTATTCAAACCTGTACTGCAATTTTTATTTCTGATATATATATATATAATCCTTACTGTAAATATACATACATTATTAGGCTAATGCGAAGCACAGAAAAATCGGGTTTTATGAGTTGGACCTTAACCATGAAGAGATTTTATACAATAATAAATAACAGAGCTCCAAATATTTAGTAGAAGGAGTCATTGTTAATATCTGTTTAGAATTTTCATTTGTGAGGGAACAGATTTCCTCACTAAAAGAGACTGGAACAGTGGACATCCATTTATGTTCTTATGTGTAGGGCTTATGAGTGAGATTCTGACAAAGAATCTGTTTTGTTTTCCTTGTTCCTGCGTTATACTGAGAACAAAACCATTGAGTATAACTAAAAAATAAATAATGGAAAAGTATATTGGGATGGGGGTTTTGGTGGTTTATTAATTGATTAATGATTGTTAATCAAATTACAGTTGACTTGGAGATACCTGTATGTAAAGAGAATTAATGGAGTGGTGGGGAGGAGGGGAAATGAGAGGTATGTACCAACGGCCTGCTGAGCACTATGCATCTGGATACTAGACTGGTTATCTGTTCTGATTTTATTAATGTTTTCTAAGTTTTTGAAAGGTGACTTGCTTCCTCTGTTTTTATGTACAAGGTCCTTTTAGACCAGATAGGCAGACAATAACTGGCATAAGAGTTTACTGAAATGATGACCATTTATGATCGCTGGCAGTCTTTCCGAAGTTGCTTGTTTGAAGTTGGGCAGGTCATCTTTTGCTTCCATAGTTAGTCCTTTTCCTACAGATCCAATTCATATCCCCAAATGGAGGACATCTGCTTTGAAGATGGATGCACTAAATGACAATAGCACTATAATTCAAGAGTGGTAGAAGTAGCCGTTGATTTTGGCCCTTCTGTAGTAAAATCTGCAAATATCAGATCTCTGTAATTCAGAGGACACAAAGCAATGGGCAGGGAAGAGTAGACTGGAATATATCCTGAGAGTTATACCTACCCTTGTTAAGAAAATATGCTATTTAATACATTGAGAAAAACAAGAATGTGTGTTGATTTTTCTTTGTATCTCGGGGAATACAGACAATATAGAAAGTTTTCTTAGAAATAAAAATAGAGTGCTTCTACAAGTAAAGAAAGTCTTTGGATCTGTGACAATTTTTTTCTTCCCTAAGAAGGGTGAAAGCCTAAGTGGGGTCTTTTTATACTGCAGTGCTAGTTTTTTCCTGCTTTAACGGATCCACAGAAGATACTAAGGTGGCAAAAGAAAAGTACTTGGATTTAATGCTATAAAATTCTTGACCTGGAGAGGGCAATTCTTTCTTTAGTAAGAAGAATTTTGATTTTTCAAAAATACGGATGTCTCATTTGTGTAGATTTTACCTGGCTATACCTCACAAGTATGAAGTGGCTCTTGATTTAAAGGGATTGCATTTCTGAGCCACAAGCTTAGGTCATTCCAATTGCCTTATGTCCATGGACTTAATTTCAACAGCTGCGGACTCAACTCACTGATTCTATTCTTGTAACTGTTGAGGTCAAATTATCAGAAAATAAAAATAGATGTAAAATTTAATCCAGAAAAGCTTATGCTTGTTTAAATTCTGCTAAGGTTTTTTAGTCATAAATATTGCTGGCCTCACAAATGAGTTGTGTGGGAGTAGGATTTCTATGTGTCCATATTGCCTGCAGAATAATTGAAGATGATGTATTTTTTAAACTTCATATCACTAAATGTAAATGAAAAATGCATGATAGAACTCACTACTTTGGCTACAGACAAGACTTGTTTTCTTGGTGCTTTTCCTCAAGCTTATTGCGAATGTGTAAGCGAAAGGTTGGCATGAAAACTCTGTTTTTCAGCTTCAGCTGGAAATGTCATAATTGTGGGCCTATTTGGGTGCATAAGTCCCAGATCCACCCCTTCGCCCTCTCCTTTTTATTTTTTTTTTTGTTTTATTTTTTTATTTTCCTTCTTCAGGTCACAAGAAGCATCAAGAGCAAAAATCCAGCCTTTCTGAATTTCCCTGGCAGTTACTTTGAAGGACCATTTGTGTTTGCAGGGGCAACAGAAGGTAGTTATTCGCTACTTTACTTTCTACCTTTTTATGTCTTACTAACTGCAAGCAACTCGGCTGTTAATCTTAAACAGAATGGTGACCTTGGTGATGGGGAGGTCTTTTTCTATGATGGCCGAACCAAATCTGCCGACTTCCTTTACAGTGTCATTCAAAGAACTGGCCTTAACTTAAAGTCTCTGTTGGTCTGGGAACAATATTGCACACTGCTGGCACAGCTGCAGAAGATTTTCACACTAGTACCCTGACTCATCCTGTCCCTTTGCATTTTTATGCATGCATTTTGCCTCCAATTTATGAAGGGTGATTTTTCACTCAGTCTTTCAGAAAATTGCTTTACCTAGCAACAGTAAATAAGTCATATGATGAACAAAGCTAAAGTTACTGCACAGGTTTCATCATTGCTTCCATACCTCTTAGCAGAATACATTTACTTAATGTGAGCTGTAAGTCAATTCAGATATGAATGCTGAGATACTAAGCACTGTCTGATCCCTTACGAGCTGTGGAGTTCTGATAGCTGACTCAGGGTTTAGACTATTTAGCATCAGCAAAAGCCTAATATTTACAGCGAAGCTGACACAAAAAGACTCCAACCAAGGATTTCATCAGCTTGATATTTAAATGTTTGGTACCCACATGCACCAAGGCCTAAGAGCAGAAAAAGAATTCATCACAGCATGAGTTTTAGAGCCTATTTAGTATTCAGTCACAGGGTATATTGTCATTTATGGAAGATTTTGAAAGATATATTTTGGGGCTTGCTAGATGAAGGTGTTAAAAATAACTGTGGTATGAAAGAAAGGAGGAAAAAAGGCACAATTTTTTAAGGTGGGTCCCCTGTCCAAAATGTGACCAACTAGAAGAAAATGTTGGATACCAAGCATCTTGGACATCAGATTTCTCAAGTCTGCAGTTAGAAGCTGGCATTTTATAAGTTCACAATCCCGTTGTATTTAAACAACAGTTGCTCAAAGTAGGTGCTAAAGGAGGGAGCATAGACCAGCTAATCAGGCACTGTTTGCCTGTTTTTTAAAAGCTGTAAGGTGCAGTTTATTGCCAAAGAAGTCTGAAAGCCACAAGACTCCAAAGCACTCAAAGGCTTTCTTGTAACCTGTAGCTCCAAATGATTATGGAAATAAGAGGCAGAAAAGGCAAAAGGGCAAGCAGAGACTGATACAGGACAGAACATTTGTTAAGAAGCACCTCAGTGAATAAGAGACTGGAGAGTGGAAAAAAGGGAAGAAAGGAAAGAGGACAGTGAGCACTGTCGTGGAAACAAATGATTGTTGCAGAGAGATATCAGAGAGGATTTTGCTCCTCCTGGAAATGTAAGCCGTGAAGGAAGGGTGTGGGAACAGGGAACTTGCAGTCCCTAAGCAACAGGTAAGGGTCACAGGAGCTGCGATTTTATAGTGTGGTTTAGATAACGATAATTTAAATGCATGCTGGAACTTTTCCAAATAATTGTGTTCCTTACAACTCTGAGTAACAATGATTTCTTTGGGTTTATAATTTCTTCTTAGAGAGTTCATGCAATTATTTTATCTAAAAGTCATGTAAGCCCTCAGGGTGGGATTTCCCTTACCTAATTTCAGACAAATCCAGTACAGACACCTGCATCTGTACAGTTCACCTGGGACTTTTTGTAGTTAGTGACGACAGCTGCATACTTTCTGGAAGGTGTTCTGCTGTTTGAAATCTATTTGAAACCTCTACCTTAATATGAGATGAACGATGCCCTAAACCTTTTCTGTCTAAACCCCACTTACACTGTTCACTGCATGCTCTTAAGTACCTCATGCATATTGATAATTGTTATTTTTCATTTCCTCTGCTTTAGTGAAAGCATTAAATCAGTAGTCTCAGACACAGGCATTGTTCTTGAAAATATTTTCACTGTTCTCTCAGGCAGAAGTATTCTCATGGCAGTTTGTACTGTCTTCAAGTTGTGGAAGGCTGAGAGTAGAGGAGAGCATGAGTGAAAGGGATTAAATTAATTACATTGGCAAACAGAAATATACGTTAAATGTTTCCTGTGGATAACAATAATTAATTCAGTTCAAAACTTTGGAGAGCTAATTCAAACAATAGTTTACAGCGCAAGCTTCCAGCAGAAGTACTTTTTCCCAGAAGGTAGGAATATTAGATTATTTTTAGACAGGAAAGAAATTGCTTGAATTTGTAATCATATGGGAAATTTTCCTGATATGGAAAGACTGAGAAAGACTGGATGTGCTGCCAGTAGACAAGTTCTTCTACCCAACAATTTCCACTCAAACCAAGGTCTCCTTGGTTTGGCAACCAGAATAGATGGGCCCATAGTGTGTGCTGTATATTTAGATATTATTCCGTCTGCTATGTCTCTCAATGCAATATGTAAGCAAGTTGGAAGTTAAGGATGCCCTGCCCAACTTCCTTTGGCTTTTCAGGACAGAGATGCAGATAACAGATGACACACACTTTTGTTTCCCCTTTCTACATAATCTGTATTCACGTCACACCCATATGCTAAGTCTTCTACCACCACAGGAGCTATAAGTACGAAGGTATCAAGGTGCTGGTGGAGATGATATGAAATGACAAGAAATCTGGATGTCCAGGACACAGACTGGAAAGCAATCGCTTCCAGGAAGCAGACTTTGTAAACAGTGGACTCTTCATCTAGGCTAATTGCATCTTGCCTGGTTTCAGCTTTAATGGTGGGCTTCCAGGTAAATTATGTATCTAGGTCAACAAATGACAAGACAGGCTCTGAATCAAAAAAGACAGCTTAGGTGTTCTAAAAATCCATAACTAATACTACTAATGATAAAAAACATAAAAAAGAGCTTTCCAAGACCCTGAGCCTCACAAACACTAAAACATCAGTTGTATCCTATTTTAAGGAGGAATCTCTTTAAGGAGAAAGAATAACATAACAATAAAAAGAACTGCAAGTTAAATAACCTAAACAAGCCAACCAAGTTTCTGGTTTATACATCTACTCAGAAAACTCTCTTAATAAAATATTCGCTTAGCAAGATATAAATTTATACCTGTAAAAGAGTTTTCCATTTATATTATATCATATTATCCTAAAAATAACTATATGAATATTTGCAGATAGATATTTTCAAGACTTGTTCACCGAGGATAGTGCTGAGATAAAACTGGCATTTGTTTGCCTCAAGAATAACATTGCAGAACCTAGAACTTTTTTTTTTTTTTCTTCAATATTTGTGATCAAAGGTGGAAGCCCTATTTTATGAATGTGAACTCGAACCCAGTATCTTCCCAAGAACCAACTTAAATCTTCACTATTTTTAATAATGTCAGAAGGCAGCTCAGACTAGCAAGAGGCAGAACATGCAGTTTATGAGATGATAGGTGGAAAGATTAAAAAATGAATTCTTAATAAAGTAAGAGAAAGACTCTTGTTTGTGTACAGTGGGGCAATGTGAGAACCTTAGCGAGAAACCAAATGATTTTTCAGTGTGTGACAGAAAAAAAACCAAACTCAAACACTTCAGACTTCAAAAAGCACAGCGCATTTCCAAGGTATGTTGCTGCAAATACATGTATGACAGACCTGCTTGACATTTTTATTTCTTATTTTATGTTTTATAAATTGCAAGGGCTACTTCTAGGTTTGTCTTCTGGGCTCACCTATTGAGGTTAGAGAGGACAACTTTATTCATTACATGATTAGGAGCAACTGATTTTCTCATAACTCAGATAGAGAATAAAAAAAGAAATTTTTTTTAAAATGCAAGTGAAACACTGCCTTGTTATCTTGTGCATTTTATGATGCTCAGCAAGATTCTGGCAGTCTGCTATGTCATTGTAAAATATATGAGTAAGATGCTGTAGTGGAGTCTTATTATTTGGACTGTGGGATTTGGTACAAGAATTACTATACTTCATTTACCAGGACAATCCTCTGAATTGTTAACATAACTAAGAGAACTTAATGATGGCTATCTGCATTAATGAACAAAGTATATTATGTGAAGTTTTATGCTTGCTTATTGCTTGTCTTTGTTTGATCATTCTTCAATTTGCAATCTGTAGTTCACAATTCATTTCCCAGCCATTAGTATAAATTAGTGATGCACGTTTTATATCTGTTTACTGCACTTCCTTGCAATATAAAAAAGATTATGGTGCAACCAATTGTCTGATATGTGCCTCCACTAGAAAAATGGATGAGCATAAAAGTTATGAATGTACTTCAGCAGCTGTCCTGAGTATTGCTTTTATTTTATGAGCCTTAAGGGAAAATCTGTTCAAGAGTTGCCTTTACATTTACTTTCACTGCTAGAAGAGAGGAGATATGGAGAAAGTACTGAATTTCTTGTACAATCCAGCTGCCAGAAGGGAAAATCTTGTAAAGTTCTGCATTATCCTTTCTTTACACTGATTAACAAATCTTTACAGGTGTTGAAAAAATTGCTGTCCGCAAAAGCATCTACCTCTAACTAGTCACTGGTTTATTTAAATAATTAATTTTGTATTAGTTACATAGTATACTTCCTTTTGTAGTTGCATGTTTTATAGTCTGTATTGTTTTTTCATCTGCTTTATTGACAGTTTTGTAAATTTGGCAAACTTGAGGAAACGTATTATAGAGCAGATAGCAAACTTCCTATTAAGTTACTGACAGAGTTGAAATTACTGAAAGAATTTTCTGTGGCTTTTTTGGACCTAACTGGGGCTAAAGGGATGCAACATTAAGTGTTACGACTCCAGTCTGTCATGGCACTGAAATCAGTGCTTATCCTGAAGTGTAAGAGTAGTGTAATTGAATTAAAAATTTTGCACTTCTTACGTGCTTTATATGATTTAGTCTTAAAAGAATAAATTTTTCTTCCACTAAGTGTGTGAGCTACTTCTAGAGCCTGAGAATCCTATATATTTTATGTCATCATGTTGTATATCAAGATGATCTCAGATTGGCAGTAATCATCTTGATTACAAATAATCCTGTGTGCATGTGTGTGTATAAAATAGCAAATGTTGTGGTTGTTCCTAGATAATTCAAGTTTACAGGAAAGCTCCCAATATATGTCATTGTCAAGCATAACCTCACACACCCTCACAGCAGAACCTTGTACTCCAGAATATAACCTGGTTCCCTACAGTGGTATACACAATGAAGTCTTTTTTTTTTTTTTTTTTTTTTTTTTTAATGTAGGGAAATTTCATGGTACTCTGAGGACAAAATTATCCAGATGAGAATAGGCCTGCCTCTCCCCGTGGGAGGAAACTCTTGTTGAGTTAGAATATGTCTTGTTTTTTTTTTTTTAATTAACTTCACCACTTAAGCACCTGATGAACACCCAGGGAGTGTAGAGGAAGACAGATGAGGAAAATGGAAAGACAGTTGTACATACTCATTGCACACTAACCAGTCCAAATACTTAACTCTCAGGGACTGTAGTGACAGGACAAACTGAACTGAAAGAGGGGAGATTTATATTAGACATTCAGGAAGAAATTCTTTACTGTGAGGGTACCCAGGGAAATTGTGAATAATTTATCCCTGGAAGTGTTCAATATCAGGTTAGATGGGGCTTTAAGCAATCTGGTCTAGGGGAAAGTGTCCCTGGTCATGGCAGGGGGGTTGGAACTAGATGATCTTTAAGGTTCCTTCCAACTCTAACCATTCTACGATTCTACTTACAATTACTATGAAAGGCGGTTCCAAAACTGTACTTAGTAACAGTTAGTAAACGACAGTTAAATACCCAGATGTTGAATTTTCCTATTCCTACACTGCTGTACAGTTTACTCTGCAGAGGTCACTGATCTTATGCATTTCAAAATTGGCTTCCTGTATTTTATTTAAAAATTACTGCATAATAAGTTCTACAACTCTATGTCACAAAGTCAATGAAATATTAGCAAGAATTTTCAAAAGAAAATTGCAGTCACAGCACCTTCAGGTAGGTCTTTTCATCACTTGGTCAGCTGTTCTGTCTGTTGATTCCAACAACAACAGCATACAGCTCAGTAAGAAGCAACTCTAATTTCAAATATTGAGTCCCTATAGGGAATGTCTCCTTGTGGCTCCCTTAATCAAAATATGTTCCACTTCAGAGAGGAAATTAAATCAAGGTGGCCAGCTTCTCTCCCTTCTCTCTTCCCCTATGTAAGTAAGCCAGAACTGCACTGATTTATTGAGGAAAAGACTGATTTCCAAGGGGTAAAACGTGCATTTGGAACAAATGCGCAATGTACCTGTAAAACAGAGCAGAAGACTATTCCTATTCCTGGACAATTCAACTGTAGTAGAAAGTCTCATTGCAATATTACCAAGGGTGTTAATATCTCATGTGTAGGAAGATAAACAGTCTCCTTTACAATGTGCTCCAGGACATGAGCCTAACCAGGTGAGCTAACACATCTGGTAAGAAAAGCATGGAGCATTACAGATTGAAGTATGTTTTTTGACACTTGCAGGGCTCAATCTGTGAAATATGAGGTGCTTTGAATTTCCCTTGCTTTTGTGGGTAGCTTGGACACCATCTACCCACAGCATCAGCTGAGGGAGGATGACGGTAAGCCCTGCTCACAGGGAGGTCTCAGCATGGCTCGTTCATGAGAAGACAAAGAGGCTGGGAATCGGCTGTGCAGGCTGTGTACCAGGTAACTGATCCAAAGACAAAGACAGGGCTGACTTCTATCTGAATGGTATACACCCCTCCAAATGTTTTACCTCAGGCTGGTAACCACAAGTTGTGTATTAAGCTTTCAGATTTCCCCCCTCCTCCTTTCACCATTTTCAGGAAGAAACAGGAAAATCTCCAACACTCGGAGCAACACTTTCAACCAATTTTGGAAGAAAAGACTCAGATAGGAAAATGGAGTTCAGAAAACAAAAGGTTTAATTGCATGCTTAATAGAAAAGCTTAGTGGAATATGTTTAATGTCCTACAAGCGAATGAAGCACTCAGCTCCTGCCCATTTTCTGTGGGCCTTAGCCATTTAGTTATCATCTGTGCCTCCAGAGTCCAGCCCTTAACATTTTGATTTAAAATCCAGTTTACAGTTAAAATAGTTCAAATTCAATGCAAGTTTTTATCCAACATATTCAAAAAGTTTAGTTTAAAAACTGTGGCACCTTTTGTCCAGGTTCTGTCCAAAACCATCATTAAAAATAAATATAGCAGCTTTTATTCCCCAGCTTTGGCTGTACACAGGAAAACAAGGAGACTATGTCTGTGGGTGGGATTAGAAGACTGGAGACGGAATTTCTTTCAAAAAAACTAAACCAGACCGTGGACTAAGAACTGATCACAGGAAGTCCCATTTATTTTGTTTAACTAACTCAAAAAAGCCTGAGCTGGAAGAAGGGAATGTGCAAACACTGGACTAACATTTCAGAATCAAAACACCACCTAGTGAACCAACAATGAAGCATATGTCTCCCAGTCAAAATAAAATCATTTACCAACCATCATTACCTTTAGATAATGTGTGCCATACTGTTGGTGACTCATATAAAGTTGGTGATTCAATGACCTATATGGGTCTTGCTATTGTTAGATTGCTAGCTCCAGTTTCTTTTAAGTGCCACTCTAACAATGTGACTGATTAGGAGAATGCAGCCTTATCAAAGTAAAGCTATAAAAGGACTACAGTTTGCATGTTTGTTTTGAAATGCAGGCTAAATCCTAAATCTGGGGCTTAGCTCAGCACTGAGAGATGTCTAATCAGCTGATGTTTTGCCCTCTAGCAAACAAAGGGGTCTTTACCCTTGCCATTGCATTTTGGACATGCATCCAAAAATGCTACAGAATTGCACTTTGAAAGTATTGTTTTCTAGAAGCAATTTAGGGACTAAAAAAACCGTGGCTTCTACAACCTGTGTTTATGAGATGACTGGAAAGAGTCAAATTTACTTTCCCATCTCCATTCCACCAAGGAGAAAAACCCAACCTGTTCTGGGATTTTCAGAGTGGTTAAACTGAGAACAGGATGATGGAGAGGGAAAATGTGTCTGTTACACATGTACATGCATATACAATACGTTTATACTTCCTTCTTCTAGTCCTACAGAGCAATTGGTGAATTAGAATGCGGTCACTGCCAGTACAGCAGGATCTCAAAGCTGGTATGTATTTTCTGGAGATATAAAGTTGGGTCAGCTTCTCTTCACATTTCGGAAAAATGCTGTACTGGATTTCTTTGTTATTGGAAGAATTGTTTGCATTTTCACCAAATGTATATGTTGTCTTGAAGACTTTTTTGAGTGGGTGTCGCTTTACACCAAATTGACCTGACTGAATAAGACAATAGCCTCAAGATACTAACTCACACTTCCATGCAGAGACACCTTTTTGGATAATTTTGTGCCGGGAAAGTTTGCCCTACACTATCGTCAGCTGGCTCACCTACTCATGTTCAGTTCATGATCATGTTTAGTCTATGCTGGTTTCCTGGCCCGGTCTATCATCACTGAAGAGAGCTAAATTACATTTTGAAGACTTTTGTCTTGATGTTCTGTCTGAAAATGGAGTTCAGACAATTGCCTGATGCTAAAGATGCCTGAAGTATGTGAGATGAGTGTCATTCATAGACGATACCATATATTAAGCAGATTTTAGTATATGCTATCTTGCCAACTGGTTGTGGCATCTAATGTGTTCCAAATAGACCTGAGAGCATTACTGGACAGCCTTAATAGCTGCAGTAATAAGATTTTGTGTTGCATACTTTTCAGGAGTGGCTAGATGCTGTGAGATAGATTCATAAACTAAAAAAAAATAATTATGTTGGTCTTGTTGAAGAGAAGTATGACAAGCCACTGAAATTTCTCCAAGTTGGAAAAGTTATAGGGTTACTTGCAATTTTCCATTTAGTGTGAAGCAGTAGACAATATGATCAAAACAAACAGTTTATTCTTTTCAATGTTTTACTTGTTAGTGGGGATGTGGGGACACTGAACAACAGGTGCAGGTTTTACATAAAGGACCACAGAGGTCATCTTTCTTTCCTTGTGAAATATAAATGTGCAGTTGCTACAATCTCCTGTATAGCTGGTAGGTTGTGATTACTGCTTACAGACCTAATCGCAACTCCTCCAAACTTGCCTTTATATTTTTATAGGAATATATTTTATGTTCATAAAAAATAAGTGTATCTGGGCAGAGGTGAAGGAGGTTAAGAGAGATTTTACTCCAAGTTAAACTCAGGTGTGCTATTTTCATGGAGGACATAGCAAAACCACAGGGTAACAGATCTTCATATAACAGCTGATACACGATAGCAATCCATGTGTGCTTTGGATTTCCCCTGCAAAACAGGATGTGTATTATACAAGCATAGCTTCTTCAATGAAAGCTGGTTGAGTTCAGTCAAATTAACTTTTTTTTTTCTGCCTGCAATGTGTATGTTAGTGGAGAGTTACAGAAGATGAGCAGATGCATATTAAATTCTTATTCTGTGGTAAATGCTTATGTAGTTGAGCTCCTGATTGTTACTTGATATCCCAAGCAAGCCAATATTTGCTTCTCTGGTAGGCCTGACTAGATTGTTTCTAAAATCAGCAGCTGTCATTGGCTTGAATAGATTTAAAATTCAAGCTGAAAATGCCTCTTTATGTAAATAAGCAACATATTTTATATTCTCAGTCAGTATCCTGTAGCAAAGTCTGAACGTGTTTGTGAACAACCCATCATTATACCTTAAAAAAAATCTCAACATTTGTTTGTTTATGTAACATTTGTTTTAACTCTGTGAATTGTTTATGCTTGGTGGAAAGTGATTGCAAAGTCATAATGATTTTGGATTATTTTTGGGACATCTATAACAGTGCTGACTCTTGATTCCTCTGTACTTGCAGATACGAGTCACTCTGCACTTCTGCCTTCCTTAGAAGAGGGCTACAATTATTAATCTTGATCTGATATCTGATGCTTGTATTTGAAAGTAGCAGAATCTCAAAAGGCTATCATTATAGGCATGAGTCACATCCCATCTTGAAGTTTTTGGTTTATCCCACTTGCGGTGGGTAACACCCGCAGTAAGCTTCTCCATATAATGACAATACCTACATGGTGTTCTCCATGAGCAAAATATTGTACAAATATTAGATGACTAACCCTTGCAGAATGTATATATTGTGAGTAAACATGTTATAATCCTCGGAGGTAAGGGTAGGAGAGAGTGGGAGGAAAAGAACAGCTCTCCTCCCCTCCTCTGCAAAGAGCAAGAAGAGTTTTCCCTCTTCTTTCAGATTTATGTGAGATGCTTCCCTTGATTCTTGGACTGTGCAGCAGAGATTGCTTTTTCTGTTTCTGTTGACTTGGGCCTTGTCTTGTCATTGTTTTATAGAAAAAAACACTGAGGGAAGAAGGGAATTGCACAGGCACACTCTCTGGCATGACTGTGTTTGGACCGGGAACAGTCACGTCTGTGCCCATTGCACTGCACCTGTCCACACCCAGATATGTAACTCTCTTCCTGCCAAAATGCTTTTCCTGTAGATTACACAGGTTTAAGGTGTTTCTTTGGGTTTTTGCACCATTTTAACAGCAATCCCTGTTGAAAGACCTAAGTGTCAGAAGGAAAAAGAATGAATTCACATTTGATTGCTGAAACATGTCCATGATTATTTGAAAGAGAATCTCAGAAATTGTATGCAAAACTGCATAATGATCTCTTCAGGTGCAAGAAGCCCTTTGAATACACAGCACACTCTTCTGATTTTCAAATGTGTGGTCCTCTGTTTTGTAAATACAGCTTGTCTGCCATGAAGCTGTCCTGCTGCAGGGCTCGGTGGGTAACCCCTGGCCCAACACATCAGGAGGATAAATTTTACATTTTCATTATAGGAATTAAGAGGCATTTATATGTCTCATATCCTGGATGGATATGGAAATATGGGGAAGATTTTGAGCCCTCCTGTCTCTGCAGTTTAAAGTTGCTCTTACTGGCCAATGCAATATAAACACAGGGAAAGCAGGACACTTGAATGGACGCATTGACTTGGGTATGTTTCCTAACGTGTTTAAAGTGTGCTCTGATGGTCACAGGGCAATGGTTGAACTGCATGAAGGTCAGAGAGGGGGAACAGCATCTCACTGGGATGGATTTTTCTTGTCCTGAGCTTAAGAGGCTGCAGCTTGTAGTGGCTGAAAATGAGCAAAATGACTACTCCAGAAGGCGGAGATGCTGGGCCAGGGATTGCCATATCTCTCTATGTATCTATGCCAAGCACAGAAAAATATCAAGAAGTTGTTATGTGATATATATTTTAAGTGATCAACAAGATGGCTGCTGAAGTCACGCAACTCCTACAAATACTTATGATCAGTCAGCTCTCCAACAAGCACATGTAGATCAGCGAGGCTTGGTCAGATTTTCCACGCTCGTCAGCTTTTCTGTTCAACTTTGTTTGTTGATGTGTGCTGGAGCTTTGTCTGCTGCATCCTATCCTCTTCCCATTGAAATCAACCAAGTTACTGCTTTTCTGATGTTGAGTGGGTTATTGAATGAGGCCTCAGGTTCAGCCTGAGTTGTTAGATTTTGCTTCCTTTGTTGCTGAGGCCTTTCCTGCTCTGTAAACACATATATATATTATCAAGGTGTATATGTCTATCTTGATTCTAAAACAGACAAAACAAATACAGCTTATCCATCACCTATTATTAGCCCAGCACTTTCATTCAAATATGAAGATTAACATTTCCCATATTTTCCAATCTTTTGCAGTGAGTCTGCTCCAGAAAGTGCCATCTATGAGTGGCAAGAGGAAAAAATGACTCATTTTTGTTGGAAAGAGTAATCTCAAAGGACTGTGTCAGCTGACTACGGTCCTCATTTAAAATCAGGATTCTGATAGCAAGGAGAGGAGTGCTGAATTATTATAAGGAGTATTTCTGCTGCTAGTTCATTAGTATTTTGAGCCAAAAGGATATAATATTTGCTTTCTTTCACTGAAATACAAAGATGACTGTTAGAAAAAGAGAGTTTTGTTAACATCTGCTTTGAACATTCAAGGCACATCAGCTAATGCCTATGGGATGACATTTGCTCTTGTATAAAGTACAAGTACAATGTCTGCTCACCAGTTAGCCTGGAGGCTTACATGCTCCAAGAGGTACCTACGATATTTACAGGCAGTTGCACAATAGTGGATTTCAGTCAATAAGTACATGATACTAACTGAAGATAGCATCTGAAAAGCTCTACCTGAGCAATTCAGTCACGATAATGACTTTCTTTCTGTGTAAATGCAAATGCCAGCCTTGTTGATCAACAAAATATTACAGATGCTGCCACGGGATTTGAAAGAATCTGCCCTTTTGGAAAGCCATGCCCTCTGGAAAAAAAAAAAAAAAGTAAAAAAAGCATTTCTTTATAATTTGTTGTAGAGATGAACATAGAATCATAAAATGACTGAATGGTTAGAGTTGGAAGGGACCTTAATGATCACATAGCTGCAACCCCCCTGCCATGAGCAGGGGGACACCCTTCACCAGATTAGGCTGCTCAAAGCCCTGTCATCCTTGTCTTAGAGACAGTTATTGCCTATGTGATCCAGGACTACATATTTAGCTGCTGTCCCTCTTTGTACCTCCCCTGCCCTTTGGTTGTGTGGGGCACAGGCAATGGGGAGGCACCATTGGAGCTGTTGCTGGTGACAATGCTACCATTAATCCTCCCCACACCAGGGGAGGTTCCAGACTAACCTTGGCAAGAGTTTGAAATGAATTTGTGATGACAGCTAAGTGTCATGGTCCTCTAAACGACAAAATTAAGTAAGTGGATTTAAAGCAGGTGGCTTAAATCCTTTACTGGAGAACATGATAAAAGGAAATGCCTTGGCGGATCTGTAGGGCTGTCCCAGTGATTGACAACTTGAGGTATTACTGGTGTTGCAGCTTGCTTGGACCTGAAATTTCATATCTTAACACATATTTAACTAATTTTAGAGATTTAAGGGTTTGGTAGTGAATAGTATGAGCAGAGACAGTGGAAGAATCAGCTCCTAATCCTCCAGTGATCCTGATCATTGATGCTGGTGGGTTGCAAAGGGCAAAGAAGACCTTTACAAGGGAGACACTTTGTCACTTGCTGCCAAAGTTATGTTGAATGAGGATGGAGACAGTTTGAAGACAGAAATTTGTCTTTTTTGTCAAGAGTTGCATGTTGCCAAGCAGAGCTGCTGCTTCTCTCTATCCGTATCACAGAAATAGCATAGTAATGCTGGTCAGATCAATAAATCTTTACTAATGTTGCAATAACTTGTCATGCAGACTCCCGCTCTAGCAGTGGAGGGAGAAAAATCCCTCCAGATAATTATTTGCTCCAGGTGTCCAGGTGTAAAGCAAGACTAATATTCACCTAATCTTACTGGAGTGCTCTGAAGGCCATTTTTTTCATGCTGGAGAGGTGCTCACGTATACTTGTCATGAGCTATATACATAAATCAATAAGAAAGATAAAAATTTGTTCTTCAGCCCTGATTTTGCATGGTGGTCTGGCCCACAGAAGGAATTACAGAAGTAAAAAGAAATCATAGATCAACACTTTGGGTAATTGTCGTTCTTTTTGTACATTAAGTGAGATAGGGGTCCCATGGGGAAAAATGGAGTACATGACCATCATGCATACACACACAAAAGTTTAATTTGAATTACACAGAAAACAACAGCTTTGTTATTTCCTTGCACATAAGGACTAACGTTGCAACCTCAGTATTTCCCTCACTTCCTTTTTTTTATCTAAGTACGTTATTTTTCCACTGCCCATGTGTCTAGGAAGGCTGTAATATCAAGAGCTACAGACAGCAGTATGTGAGTTGTAACAACTGATTTAGTGGCTGATTTAACCATGTCAAAGGTTGAAACTGATGTCATACTTTGAGTGTGGAAGTAAACACAGAAATAAAAAAAAAAAAAAAGAGTGATCAAGAAATAGGCAGAAGTATGTGGAGTAAAATGTTCCACCAGTGACAAAAATTACTAGTAGGTTTGTAAACCTAGAAGGCTGACAAAGCCTGGAAGGCAACAAACTTGGAAAATAAGAAAGGCATTAGGAAAGCATCAGGTCTCCTGTTAAGCCTAGTACTTATGAAATTTTTTCTGTGCTACCAATTTATGGCTTAAGTAACAAAGTCAGAGTTACTTCATATCCTAGAAAAATTAATCTTCTATGAAACTTGCTACTGTTTTAGGATTTCCCTACTAAAGTGGAAGTGGGATAAAATGCTCTATTCCAATGATCTTTTCTCTTCAGTGATGACAGAAAGAAGCCTGCTTGTCTTTACAGAGTTTACTACACTGTCGATATACAGTGTAGTTTAAGCCCTTTCTGTCAAACTGGTAGGGTCAGTCATGACAGAGTAAGCACACACACTGAACACACTGTGCAAAAATACTGCACTAGCATACTGGATGGTTAGCTTCTCTTTTGTTGTAGCATAATCATTTTATCTGTGATGTTTGTTTCCCATGAACTCCCAAGAATATTATTCATTATGATGTTTTTTAACCTCAGTTACGTTATTGCTCAACAAGGTTCCCCACTTAAAAGAGAAAACTGTATTTCAACAAGTACTACAATGTGTAATTTTAGGAGGCGATGTCTGAGCTACAGTGTGAGCAAATGATCTGAAAAGTGAATGCAATCCAGAGCTATGATTAATACTGTTGCTGCTAAGGTCACTTATTTTTTGCTTAATTGACATCAGAAACTCTCACAGTGTACTGTGTCTCCCTGAATTCTTGTCTGTTGAACGTCCTAACTTCTCGCCCATGGAGTGGAGAGCATGTAAACCTTCTTCCATTCAAAGTCTTCAGGGACAGGTAAAAGGTAACTCTACTATCATTTTTCTTTTAAAATACGTACAGATTGTTTTTATTTTGTGCATAACTGAAATTCATCCACGTCCAGCAGGTGGTGGTGTCATTACTGAATTCTTGGTTTCACAGTGACACCATTGGTCCTCCTCCCTGCGCCCCCAGTGATCACTGCAGGCAGGCACGCTGGTGATGTGGTGAGGCTGAATGGGGATCTTTCTTCACTGCTCTGAAAATGTAGCCCAGACTGTTCTGTATTGAGACGGCATAAATCATTCTTCATTTTACACAACACGCATATGAAATACTGTCTCAGTCTATATTTCAAACTACTGTGCTGTCATCCTAGGCCCTCATGCAAAGTCCACTGTTATCATTCCAGTGGTTAAAACTGTGTTTAAATTGGGCCCATGTTGAATGGATTTTACAGGCTGTTGCACACTTCATTTATTTGGTTAAAAAATCTGGCCCATGTTGCTCTTAATTCTTCTGTGCTTGTAATATGTACCAAGCCATCTTATAATTTTAGCTTCATCTGCCACAGATGCATTTTTCATGCAGTGATTCATTTAGACATGATGCAACATCTTTGTCCACCAGCTAGTCCTAGAATTTCTTCTTTGGTGTTCGGTGGGTTTTCCTGTTTTCTCCTTCTCCTTGTTTTTGAGTCTGTCAAATCTCTCTATATTTTCCCTTACTGCAGTAAAACTACTTGCTGGCATTTTTCTTTAGTTGAAATTTCACAGAGCCCCAAATATAACTTTAAAAAACTAGTCCAACCATAAAGACCTTTCATTTTTATTTAAATAATAAACCCCCTCTTCATACCAAACACGACATTTTAACACTTTTCTGAAGGCTGGTATAGTATAACTTTTTTGAGGGGGTTATTTTCAGGTTTTTTTCCCATTTGCTGGTCTAATCCACAGTGATTTTCTAGGAATAAATAGGAAACCTTTCAACCACTTCTAATCAGTCCCAAATGTATCTCTCATCCACATCGCCAAGAACTGTATTCCCTGCTGTACAGAGAAGAATCAGAAGTATGCACTCAAATTTTTATAACAGCCACTTTTTAAAAACTGTGAAGTGGTATCCCATATCTGGTTCCATTCTTTCCCAAACAACTCTTGCTAGAGTTGCTCTATTTCTGTCAGGAGAAGTGGTACTAAGCAAGGTTAAGGTGCAGTGGCTCATCTCTTCCTCTAAGCAGTTTCATTGAACAAGAACACGTAAGGGTTCTGTGTGGTTTCACATGTACCTGTGCATTATATACTATACATCTTTGCATTGCTAAGTGAAACAGCCAGATAAATCTGGAAGCAAACAGAACATCTGCCTATCAGTCCTTCAAATCAGCTCTGCCAACATTCCAGCAATGAAAAGCAGCTGCAAAACATTACCAGACATTTACATTAGATTGATACCTCTGGAATATGCAACTCAGCGATTGCATACAATCACGTTTGGCCCTAATCACGAAGAAATATGGAGACAGAGGCCAGATACATAAAGACAGTTTGGCCAACAGTTGGAAACATGTTCAAAACATTTGCTCCTGCTCAATACCCACTACTCCTTTTCAGGATCCCCAGATGGAGTATATCTTGGGCTTGGATTCATTTTCTGTGGATTTGACTTTCAATAGCAATATTTTTTTTATTTTTTTTATTTTTTTCAGATTTGGAATCCTGATAATTTCTATTAAAAATAGGATCTTAATTGTGTGCCTTTCATTGCCAAAATGCCAACTCTACTTTCAATAGTATGGGAAGTTTCACCTTTTTTAACTTTGACTCGAAGACTAGTTGTTCATCTTTCAGGCTTTGTTCTGTACCATACCTAGATTTCATCCTGAATCAAATTATTTTTTATATTTGACAACTGATAAATAAAAATTCAAATTTAAAAAAATATTTCAAGGGAAATGAAATCTGGAGAGGGTGAGAAAAGCCATCTATTGAAAGTCAAATTCTTGGAAATAAAACTAGGGAACAGATAAAATTTAGGTGAAACACAAATTACAAAGACAGCTTCTTTGCTGAATCAGGCAAGTGTCCAATTCACTGTTTCCATGAAACATGGTGCTGTGTTCACTTGTCACAGACAATTTGTAAATTCTAGCAGGTCTCCTGCTTAGTCCTACCATCACTCCAGCAGATACCACATATTTGCTGGGGCTTTTGTATCACACTTAAAGAAATTAACACAGATTGCAGGCTGGCAGGAAAAAAAATCCCTGGGGAGCTGCAAGTTTGCAATCTCCTGGGCAGATGAATCAAATCCCACCACCTCTCCCCTCCAGAACAGGCTCTTGGAAGCAAAACCTTTAGCTCACACCTGTGCAACAGGACATTTCTGCTGAAAACTTCTTTCAAGAAATTGGTATGGAGGTGCAAATAGGAAATAAAAACTCATTTCACCAGGACAAGAGTCTACCAGTTAGTTTGTTTCAGTAGTGGCTGAGCTAGTTATTTGTTGATAAATTGCATAATAACATATTTTAGGGCCTTATGATGGCCCCATTTAGCTCTTCACAGATCATTTTTTCTTGCAAACCTGGTGGACGTGGTTTACTCTCTCTGTGAATGCAGTCTGTGAAAAGTAGGAGGATGGCAAAACGAGGCTAAACCCTAACCACAAAATGCTTTCAATGAAGTCTTCAGTAGCTATTCAGTCACATCAGAGCACCTGAAAATGACCTGCCATTCACCTTTTCCTCTCTTATAGAAATCATTATCATTCGCAGCATTTGATTGTTGCAACTCTTGCATTAATATTTATACTAATTTTATATTAATAATCATTGACATATTTCTTCTTGTGTTGGAAGCACAGGTCTCCAGTATGTCCATTTTGTTCCTCGTTCCTGAAATCAGCTCCACCTCACTGCTCCAGGGAGCAATTCCTGACCCAGAGACCAAATGCTGCAGAGTAGCTCCTGACCTTTCTGAAGTGGATTGGCTACTATGAACCTCTTGGCCTGGATTTCCTCTGGGACCCATACAGAGCATATAAGAAACAAATGCTGTATTTCTAAGTTTCTGCATTTTGCAGCTCAAAGTCCCAGGAATGATGTCAGGGTTGGGGTTTTTTTTCCCAGTCTTCTAGAATAGTGTTGCTGGTTATAGGATCCTAGGCTGGTTGTATGCTGGCAACATATTGGTGCAGTACTGAGCAGGTGTAGGTGGGTTGAGAGCTGACCAAGAGACACTCTGCACACTTGATTTGAAGGTGTTTCAATGGCAAACAAACTATGGTCAAGTTTAGCCCAATGAAGCCCAACAGGTGCATGTTACAGATGCCTCTCATTTCCTTCTCCTGCAGCTAGGAATATGGTGGTTGTCCTACCAAGAACAGATGCACTGCTTGGCTGCCCAACGCTACCAAATATGGATGATCTCATGTGAAAAGTTCAAAAGCAATTGGAGGGAGGGAGGAGACAGGCAGAGAGACTGAACACTTGCATAAACCCTGTTTTCCCAGCAAACTGTGGGAAAACCATAGCAGTTGTTAGCAAAACCTTTTTTTCCCATCAGTCTATTTATTTACTTACTTATTGACTTTACATGCAAAATATCCACAGGACTGAAAACTATTGAAACTGTATACATTGCAAAGAACATGATGACATCTAACTGTGCTATAGACACAGGATACACCAAAAGGTATTTCTTAACTGGGCACTGATTTACCAGGAGATGCTCAAATGGCTCTGGCTCTGTCCTATTCCTACTGTCATGGTGTCATGTATTTTCTGTATCAGGCTCTAGTGTCAGTGGCACAGGATTTTGTTAAGCTCCTGCACCCTAACTTTGATCTGGAGTTACATCACTGCAAGAACTCCAAACACAAAAATGCTTTCTTTTGCATCAGTGGCAATTTTGAATAAAGTTGAAAGACCTGCTTCTTTTGCTTTTCGTTACAAAGACCTGGGGACGCTTGCCGTCTCCTGGGCTTTAGAAATCCTCCTACATCACCTTCAGCCTGCTGCAGTAAAGAGGGGAAGGAAAGCAGCTAATGCTCTGACACACAGAGAGCAGCTTGGTTTTGAAACTACATTTCCTATTTATACAGGCTTTTGCTCTCTCTCCTCTGTCTTTTTCACACTTTGAATTTTGGTCGAATTTTGTTTTCTAACCTTGTGCTTGTGTCCCCTTCTCCCAGAGTCTCCTGGCCTATGAGAACGCAATCTAGCTGGAAATTGTGTATTCTTACCCTGGGGAAACATGCAGACTTTCTTTTTTAAATCTGCCTTGTTTATAGCTGCAAAAATCTTCCTTGTTGTTTCATATTCTGGGAATGAACAGAGGAAGGAAGGTTTTTGCAGCCTTTACGCCCTGCTTGTTGCAAAGGGGCTAAGGGAATATTTTTGTCAGCCGTTCATGCTAGGTGGTATTTTTTTCCTGCAATGCTAGGTGCAGAACTTGTGCATACATTTCCGTGTTCAATCATTAGACAGGTACTTCCAAATTTTTAGCTTAGGATTTGACAATGTGCTTGAACACTAGATGCATTTTATTAAAATCATATGCTTTGCAATGAAGCGGTGTTTGTGTGATGCTGCCTCACATTTTGACTGTCTCAGCCTGAAATACTCATTCAAGCTCTTTAAACTGGACAATGCACTAACTTGGCAGTCTCAATTTCGGCTGGATCAGGTATGAGCAACAAAGTGCATTCCCTTCAATAAGGCTGAGCATATGATATGGATTTGCACTAGATTTAGCCAGGGTCTGGGGGACAGATTATTTCTGGCCTGGTATAAAGACTGCTGAGACAAACATACTTTCCTGACATCTTTTTGAAAAAGTTTCAAGTCAGAGTTATCTTCTACTGGCTTGGCTGTTTGTATCCTGTAGTTACTGCATTTTTGGTCTGATTCCTATGTGCCCCACAGTTCAACTGACTCTCATGGAAATATGGTCTTTGTAGCACTTGGTAGAAATAGGGAGATTTGGCTGCAGAATCCTGATGTGATGTGATATAGAATGGAATCAGATGTTGTGCTTCGGTTATCTTAAACAGAGTTTATGAGCAGTTCATTGAACAACTTTTATTTCCTTTTCCATTTTTGTCTATTTTGGGGGTTTGGTTTTGTGTTTGGTTTTTTTTTTTTTTTTCCCCCCAATAAACTCCAAACCATTTGGAAGCAGATATGGTAGTACTAAGTAGCCTGGCTGTAAATGTTTTGGAAAAGCTTTCAAATTCATCAGCATCATATTTCCCTATTTTGATTCAGAACACTTCATTTGGGGGATCATAGTAACTATTCTGTTTTTTTTTCTCCCAAAAGATTCAAGCACTAACTACAAAAAAAAAAAAAAACAAAACAAAAAAAACCCCAAAAAACCAAAAACAGTAAGATTATGCAAAAAACCCTTATTCTAATAATAAGAAACTATACAATATGACTCAGGTTTACTTTTTTTAATTTTTGGAGTTGGTTTTTATAGTTCTACACTGTGTCTTGACATAGGACAGACAGAATTTTTAGAATATGAAAAATTCTTGTGGTGCAGGGAAAACACTTCCTTCTGGTCCCAATCTTGAATGTGATAGATTTCATTCGAAAATATTTCATACTAAATTGTTCCTAAGAAATAATTGAAAACTATTCAGCTCCACATTTGCCCCCTTCAGAATTTTCGATCACCAAAAGCAAATGGAATTAATTATGAGCCTTATGTATGTATGTCTTTAAATAACTGTAGAATAATTCAATATTAGTCCTGGACTAAAACAGTAAATGTATCACCTTATCTTGATCTATGATCATATCTTCTTTCATAATAAAAATGATATTAGAGTTTAAACCTAACCAAGACTGGAGGTGGAGATGAAAACAAAAAGAGAAATTAGCAAACTGTTCTTTAAAAACCCACCCTGTGATGTGGAGCCCAAACTTGCTCAGGGATTAGAACGAGCCTCACAGGCAGAGCCCATAAGCATTGTGGGCATCACACAGTATGAGCCTTGCATGTTGTCCCCCCTACACAGTGCAGTCCTCTTCTGCATGTTGCTTCTTGCAGTGACAGAAGGGCTACTGCCCATGGCCGGAGCTATATATTTATATGCAGGGATTTAGCAGGAGTTTAGAGAATTCCCTTAAATAATTTGTGCAGTAGATAGGGGGAGACTAACATAGGGTTACTGTTTCTGAGAGGTTCAAAGAGCCCCCAAAAGAACTCACTGACAAATTCCACACTCTCCTGTCCTGGTGCCTGAGGGATGCAAGAATGTAGTGCTGAGGGAAAGACAGAAGATGAGTGAGGAAGCTATTTACCTGGCAACAAATCTCATGTTTGCTAAGTATTAAGGGTAAGAAATCTACAGCTCTGTGAAGAAAAAAAATAAAATCCCATTAACTTTGCTGCCAGAGGAAATCAAATATAAACCCAACTGTAGGTGCTTTTTAAATAAATCTGTAATTCTAACTTCAACAAGTGCAGCCGAGTACAGTAACCTCAACAGAATCTGCCCACTCTTTTCTAGGTTTTTTGATTCATCGGACATGTGGGAACATGCATGTGTGAGTATAAGGGGACTGGAGGCCCATATGTGAGGAGTTCCTCTTGGCAGCCAGCATCCTTCTTTGGGAAGGGATCCAAGACAAATTCTTGATGCACTCTTAGGGATTAATAAAACAGAGCAGAATGGGAAATTGCTAGATGGGATGTAGATACAGTGGACTGTTGCAAGTGATGGATTGCTGGTTATCCTCGTGACTTGGCAAGAGAGTGTGGAGAGGCTTCTCTTGAAAGAGTTTACAAGTCTTAATGTGCTGTGGAGTGACAGCAACCTCCCTCTCGTTGCAGAGGTCACTGCAAGCAGCCACAGCACAAGCCAACACAGAGGACATCATATTGCCTCAGCACCTATCTGAGCGAGCTAGCAAATGGAGATGTTTGCCGGGGGGGGGGGATTGTTTTTTCCCTCTTGTGTTGACACATCCAGAAATGTGACGAAAAAGGAAAAAGGACTTCACCAAGAGGTTAAAATCCTGTGCTCAGCTGAAAGTAAATGAGTCTTTAAACACTTTGGTAATCTAGCCCTGCACTGAGACCACCTGATTTTTCTAGGCTGGGCAGAGACCGTGGCTGTGTCCTGCCCTGAGCTATCCAGATTTCAGGTGCTGAGGCTTTGGGGGCATGTTCTGGACATGGGAGTCATATAACCTACAGAGATGAAGGAGATGTTTGCATTAGAGGTCTGCCTGCTTTCATATAGCCAAGACCAAACAGCACATATCCTAGCAGGTGATGAAACCGAGCTTTGACTGACAACTTAAAGTCATCTGCTCTCATTTATTCTGCAATGTGACCAGGTTCTCAGCTGTGCTGAAACAGAATAATTTCATCCGTGGTAAATGAGCTGGGGACTTGGTTTCACATCACATGCATTTTAATGAGTTTATCACAGCATGTCTCAGGCTTAAACTGACCAAGTCCTGCACATCTGAGAAGACAGGTGAGGCTGCAGATCTTTAACATCAGTCTTGCTTGTTTGTCATATGTTTGTCATACACATGGCTGGTATTATCTGTTCTTATATCTCCAGTAAGGAGTGCCTTCAGCAGTCCACATCTCATGTTCACATCCATAGACAGTGAAATAGTGGGGTGGTTCACCTGCGAGAACAGGCAGCAATTTTTTCCCTGGCTGTGTGCCTCTTGTGAGTTACACTATATATTTCTTCATGTCTCTTGTATAAAGGGCTTTGTTGCCACGCAGTGATCGGATACTGAGTTATGTGCTGCCCTGCAGCTGTTACCACGTCACAGGGATACAGCTAAAACTGAAGGGGTTGAGAGGAGTGTGAGCTTGCAAAGGCATCATATAGAGCAGACCATATCTACAGTGCTGTTGGGGCACTCATGCTCTCTAAGATGCTTCAGTTGGTAAGTTTGGTGCCTTGAAATCAGTGCTCAAGGAAGGGGAAAGTTCTGTGCTTTTAAGCTTTCATAGCTGCAGGTGCACTGCCTGTTTCCCGATACTGATTTATGCTCCTGGGGAGCAGACAACACTGCAGAATGCAATAATAGAGTTTGGTTTTGTTTATTGACTTTCATACTCTGAAGTGCTCCAAGCAACCTCCACAAATGGCAAGTTAAATGTTAACAGTTCAATGTGTTGCACAGTTCCTTGAGTGAATTAACCCCTGCAGTACTAAAGGCTTTCTGCATGCAATCTTGCAGCCTGCCCTCTGCTTGTGGCTCTGTACCCTTTCAACTAAGCTTCTCTGGCAGTTTTTTTCCAGAACCTTGGTGGCAGTAACCTTGCCTTTGTGAGGTTCATGCTGTTGTCCTCATCGTGTGAGCCTCAAGAACACTGCAAGCCCAGATACTGCTGTAGTGGTGGACCTTTATGGGAACTGATATATATGTCATCGACTATCGGCTGGGCTAGTAAGGCTTTGGAGCATAAGCCTCTCTCAACATCCTGTCTGCAGCAAATGCCAAAGTAGACAAAATTCAGCAGCTGGTATGAATTCAATAGAGCATACCTAAATTTGTGCATTAGAGCATTGCCAGCTGAAGTGCACCTGCTGGGCCAGGGTATTAAAGATCATGAATAACTTTTACCAATCCTCCTTCTTCCCCCTACTTTCCCTTCTGTCAAATACACAAATGAGATATCAGAATCCCAGTAATACGTTCCATATAAAGCAAGTTGCATTTATTTTTATTAGCCTGGTTTCCAAAATAAATGAGTCTGGTATGACCCATCTGTCAGTAAGCCCCTCTCTCTCCTATCTTTTAAATCTGTTGGGCAAAGTAACCTGAGAGTCATTAAGGTAAATAAAATTTTGTAACTTTGGTGAAAATCATTTTCCATGTCTGTGAGGGAGATTCAAACTCTTGCCCCAGTGTGGCACGACTCAGCATCCCTGCACTATTGAACAAGTTGCTATCAGATGTTCATGACTAATAGGTAAAATATTTGTAACTAACTGACCATATCTTGAGCTGTGGCTTGTACTTATATCATCCACAATTCTTCTTGCATCCTCACATTAGAAGGCATCATGCAAGAGCCAGTGAATACTGTGAGAAGGACACATACCTCTAGGAAATGAATTTGATTAGGTCTGCTTCACATGGAAAAATTTAGAAAGTGGGTTTCACAATAAGCTCCAAAAATGCTCTTTGAGTCCACTCTTAATAAACGTAGTTTCTTCTCAATTTCAGATTGTCTTAATGAGCCATCTACCTTTATCTTCTGCTTCAGCAGGGAAAAAAAATAGCATTCAGGTGTGTAATTCTCATATTACCTTTACTTGGCAACATCACCAGTTCATATTCGTTTAAGTCTTTGGCAAGCTTTAAACACTAATTGATGTACTGTATTATCGTATCTGCTAAGTTGTTTCTGTTGATATTTGACAAGTTCTTACGTTTCTCCTTGCCAATCTCGTTTTAGATTGCAAGATGAAATAATGTATGCTCAGATCATGCTGTGACTGGGGAGTTATTGCTTGATAAATCTAGTGACTTTCTTTTCCCGATTATTGCATTTTAAGCTGTGTTTATGACAGACCATCTGACATATTAGACATAATAAAGAGGCTAATAAACACTATTGTTGAAATTCATATAGAAGATAGGTCAAAACTCTGAGAAGAAGAAAACACTGTTAATTATAGATGGAAGGCTGGCTTCTGAAAGTGCTGGAGGGTCCGTTTTAAGGATGTTTATCTCCAGTAGGTTATGAAAAAGTCAAAAGAGCACATCCTTATAAACAAATATGTATGAATTAAATTTGGAAATAAATATCCGTTATATTCCTTTATCGAGTTATCAAGATAAATGAGATGCCAGAAACTAAACTTTTATCTTCAGTGACATGATGTTTTTTTTGTTTTCTAGTTTTATTTCCTTCCTCAAGTTTTCTTTTCCCCTCCAAGCCAAAATGATTTTTCCTTTCCTGTGCTCAGCTGAAAGTAAATGACTCTTTAAACGGTTTCTCGATTCTTACTGATTCTCACTACTTCATAGTTTTATAATCAAAAAAATCTCCTCTCAAGTGTAAAGAGACATAGTCTTCTAGAGAAACTTCACATGCTCACTTAGGAGGATATGTTATCTTTTTCTATAACTTTTTTTTTCTGTCAGCTGTAAGATATACTAGAGCTTCATTAATTCTTAGTATGCTAAAAATGTTCCAGCTTTCACAGTCATTTAATGTAAGTGTGGCTTGGGCCTGTAGTGCTTAATTTTATTTCAATTGGGCCAGATTGTCCCCAGGTATGTGACAGTGAGCGCTTGTAGAAAAGTATTCCACGGTTTAGAAGTAATTGCACTTCAGTATCTCTGCAACAAGAAGACCAACCTTTCCGTAAGTGGGTAATTCAGAGGTGACTTCCTCTAAGTGTAAGATGCCCTTGGCATTTTTCCATCAATCTTGGGAACACCAACTTGCTCTTGCAACCAGCACCCACCTATAGATACACATAACTCCATAGGGATCCTTGGTGTTTCTTGTGTATCACATGCAAAACCAACAGACATCATCTGTAGAAATACCTGTAATGAACTCTCTGTTTTGAAAACAACACAATGATTACAGAACAGAGGCAGCATTGCTATGTGCAAATAGAAGCTATATCCATAATTCAGTACTTTTCAAATTGTGTCAAATAGGAAGACAAAGCAAAGGGACACAGATCTCTGTCACAATTCAACCTCTTACTGAACAGTTTTAAAGGAAACTGTTAAATACTTACAGGATAATTAGCAATTGTTGGAAGCCACAAGACAGCGCATAAATTTGTGGGAAGGGAAAAACAGGATAAATAAAGACATCCTACAATTGGTTTTGGAATCAGTTTATGACCTCTTTGCAGATCCCTGTATAACAGAAGAAAGTAGAGCTTTTCTTTATCTACTTGACCCAGCCAGAGATAAAGCTGAGCAGAAACCGTAGTGAACTGTGGGTTAGGGGCAATTACTGCCACTCTTTGTAGCAGTTGTCTTTTGTACCTGCCAACAACTGTATGTGGTGGTGGGAAGTGTATGGACCAGGTATCTGGGCATAACTCTTGCCCCATTCCTGTTTTATACCATTGATATGTTGAAAGTCATAGATTCTTGGTCTGTTGGAATTCAAGATGTTGGACCTTTCCGTGACATTTGTTGCCTGATCTGTAACTCCTGACTGCGCTAAGGTTCCCAGATGGATTTGTTGCACCTTCTGCTATTCCTCCATACTAAGCAGGTGTCAAACAGGCCTGTTAAGTCTCCTCTGGTGAATGCGAGATCCTTTAGCACCTGTCTCCTCACACTCGCCTGCTGTCATGCCATGTCTGACACATTAGTGCTGCTGCTACTACCTTTTCTTCCCCTCTACAGAGTAGGGCTCCCCTCCACACACTCCTGACCAGCAGCCCTGCAGTCTGTTCCCCAACTGTACCTGGTGCACAAGGGCAGGAGGAGCTGTGGCGCTGTGCTCCATACGTCCCTGTGCTCCCCTCCGGCAGCCAAACCCTGTGCCCTTCCTTGCTCATGGAAGAGGTATGTTCTCCCATTATGTGACTGGGTATCTCCCAGCCTGTGACCCCATATGTGAATCTCACATTTTGGAATTGCACTGGCCTGAGGGGTCTGCAGAAGGAACAAGTGTGCCTGTGGGAGTGGTGACATAAGATGGCACTCGTAGCATGTAAACATGAAAAGCCTTCAGGAGAGGACATCTGAGAATGCAACCAAATTGTGTTTATTCTCTCCAGCCCCATTCATAATATTTCCCACACCTTATTTAAGTGTGGTAACACCCCCTGTAAGTTGTTTGCTTTTGTATACATCTTGAGGAGCAAAGAAGCAACCTGCCTTTCCCTCCTCTATTTAATTTCAGTGACTGAAGAGGGAACTGAAGAATGAAATACTTTTTTGATTAGCAAGGATTTATTTACACCAGCAAGTTGAAAACTGAAGAGTGACATCACTGTAGAATGGGATAGGAACTGAGCTGCTGGAGGACTGATACCACAGTTCATGGCTGGAGAGATCCCCCTGCCCCTGGTTTTCAATGGAGGGAGAAAAAGGATGCAGTCTCCAAAATCAATGACTGTGTTATTCCTAGGGAGCCAAGAGAGGCTGAATAGGCATCACTGTGATGGAGAAGTGAAAGAGGGCAAGTATCTTGAGTGTCTCAAATTCCCTTTGAAGGGCAGTAGACAAAACACCCGTAAAAAGATTTCTTTATAGTTCCTTGGAACAGAGTGGCTGTTTACATTGGTTGAGACTAGGGTGAGAGCATTTATTTTGCACTTTCTTTCGTTCCTCTGAAATGTAAATACATTTATTTATGTGCTGAGTGATTTACTTCAGTCCACAAAGGTATTTCCAAAAGGAATTTAAGCACTCATTGAGTACTGTTTTTCATTTAGCCTTGTGAGTTATACTCCCAAAGAAAGGGGTCAAGATTCTTGAAAGGTATTTATCTATTTAATGATGCCCTAGAAAAATATGCCACATGGAGCTACTAAGGTCACGTTAACTGCGAAGTATTGAGAAACTGCACTAATATATCTCTTGGGCTATGAATATTATATAGTCTTCAGAATTATGCTTTGTTTGTAATTTATGGCATTGGTGGTTTTACCTGTGACTGAACTGCATGGGTGTCTGTGAATTTGCAGTGGAAGTACTTTGCTTTTTGAGGAATAACATCTCTTGCCTTTCTACAGTGATTTGGTTTTGTATTTATTTATATAGCAGTGTTGGGTTTTCCTTTTCACAAAAGGGCTAGGTAGCAGTCACTTTAATTCTTTCTTTGTTTTTTTTCCTATTAAGTGTTTGACTTTAAATAATTGCTAATTAAGTTCTTTATTAACCAATTTGTATTGCAATTTAGTTTCAATGAGTTTGTAAAAGGTGCTGTTACTTCTGAGAACATTTGTGTTACATATACATTTTTCAGCAGTTCAACAGAAAGTACCTTAAGTGTAGGAGTTAAAAACTGTTATTGGTAATATGGACAGGCAATTTCTGGAAAGAGATCCTCTTTCTTTCTCATAAGCAAATGAAGCAGTTGTTTCTCTGCTACTCCTTTGTTTGAAAAAAATAAAGAATATGGCGCTGATAAAAGGCTGATATTGCTGCCAAACTGCTGGGGACAGTATAGTTCCTCATGCAACTGAAAGGAAGTAAATTGGTGCTATTAGCAGAGGAGGAACTATTCAATGTTATTCAGGTTGTTTAATACTTCCCACATAAAAGCATGTATTTAATTCTTATCTGTGTAATAAACTCGAATGTCACTTGGATGAAACTTTTCCAGACAAGTTGTATGCCTTAGTTGAATATTTTTGAAGGAGAGAGGAGACCTCATAATTCATTCATATTTAATAAGAGGCTCAAGGAAAAAAAAGTGTGATTTTTCTCTCCAGTGAAACATCTGATAATCTTTTCTTGAAGTAAAGCTTCACCCCATATACTTGGAACTTTAACATGGAATTTAGCGAGAGGTATCCTTTTTCAGCTTCATGTCCACGAGCATGTTCCAGCTAAGCTGAGCAGGATGTTTCCTCTAACTACAGGCTTCAGGCACTTGCAGGCTACTTGGGGTCCATGCTTCTTCAGGGAGAGAAGGGACATGGTCTCAGGGGCTCTTCTACTAAATCTAGAATGTATTTTCCAATACTGAAAACATTACAATGGGGAAGAGCCTGGGAAAGGAGCCTGATTGATGATACCAGGACTCAACAGCTACAAAGGTTGCTTAGGCAAACATACTTGGACTGAAAGCAGGTATGAGAAGTGAGTGAGGGGAGATTACTAGAAATCCTTGATGGGACAAATCATGGGATTGCAATGCAAACTGTTAGCAGTGTAGTAAAAATACTGAAATTTTCCAGATATAGAGTTTCCTGTGACATAAAAGAAATGAGAACACTGCAAACTGTCCTGCTGTGATGTAGAACATCAAACTATTTGCAGCTTTGTATCCAGATTAAATTATCTCAGCTACCACTGAAATTCGCTGTTTGTCTAAATCACCTCACACTACTCTGAAATCGTTGTTTCTTGGTCACTAGATGACTCTGTTTTGTTATTCAGTCTTCCTATGTTGTCATGATGTATTTCAAAATGTTCTGTATAGTCCTTCCAAGACATGAACTTTGTTTTTAACACAATAATTTTGCCTTGACTCAAAAGCAGAGATCTACTCAGTTGTCTGCGAATAGGTGAAGTGAAAACTACACTAAAGCTTTTACATTTTAACTCCCTGTCTCCCAGAAACTTCTGTGGAAAATGTTCCTTTTCCTGATCTTTTCTGATACTGAGCCTTAGTAAAATTGATCTATTTAGTCACTACAGCAGTTTATATCTTGCTGCAGAATCCCATGGAGGTAAATGCTAACAAACTGTGTAAATTAGGTCTAGTCAATTATAATTGCAGCAAAATCAAAACTTTCCTGTTCACCATTTGCTTTTTGCTTTGTAGTAGCATATTTATCAATGAACCTACGTTTTTACATTGTTAATGTATTTGTCTCCTTTTTATTTAGTTGACATCAGCTGACACAGGGATTCTGTTCTGCTTGCCAGTGATGTTTCTGTGAGTGTGGTCACTTATGTCAGGTAAAACATGGAGTAAGATAGCAAATGTACATGAGAATGCTGAAGACTTGTGGCTCATATCCACTGTGAAGTGGTACTTCTGTAGCCCTTGCAGGGGTCACCAATGTGTCAGGAAGAGTTCTCTCTCCCACGTGGATTTTCAGAGAGCTGATTTCATATCAAACAAGCTAGCCTCAGCCTATTCACTTTCATAAAATTTTTGAGAGGGTTGAAAGATGATCTTTGAGAAGAGAGGAAGATTGTTGTCTCCTGTTACAGAGATTTGACTCCAGTACCATAGATTACTTGTTTAAGAACCAGATTAAATTATTGAAGACCAAACCAAATTTTAAATTTATTTCATAAATCAACAGGAAAAAAAAAAGAATAGATTAGATTATTGAAATCTTAGAGCAGTGCTGCTCTGACAGAAATCAGTGAAAAATGGAAAATCAAACAGAATGATTAAAACATGCTGATGGACCCACAAAACAGAAGCAAAAATATTAGATTAGTTTCCTAAAATATTAAATTAAGCTACTAAATTAAAAATACTCAAGTGACAGATACGCTTATCTCATAATATAGTTATTACCCTCATTTAATGTTGATTAATTATTTTATCTAGTAAACAGTATTAAATCCTGCCATGAGTAAAGAATTTATCAGGATACATGTAGAGTTTTGTTTGTTGGTTAATTTTTAAAAGAATCTGTCACAGCTTGACCTTAAATTTGGATGCACTAGGGGTAAGAGGATCTAGAGCTGCTGGAAAGTCTAGCGATAGAGGCCTCCCTGCTGCTGGAAATCTCATGCAGGGGCTCTGACAGTAAGGGTGTATGCTGGATGACATATATTAGCAGTTAATACCATTACAGACTTGCTAGCTTTTCAAGAGAAATTGCATCGATGAAAATTGTGATGAAGACACAGCTTATGAGAAAAGGTGTCTGCAATGAAATTATTATTTTTTTTTCTTCTACTTTCTGTTTCTGTATCTATTTAGATTTTGGGCTAGTTTCTTGAAACTAGCAGGACAGGATTACTTTTTTGAACTGAAGTTTCTAGGCATTAGTACAAATAAATGGTAACAATGACAGTGGTGACCTCATTACCACAGCAACAAAAGCAGTGATGATGTCAGTCACTACTGCTGCTGCTTATGGCAAGAAATTTAAGAGAAGAGTTGCTAGAAGGAGGAGATAGCCTAGCTGTGAGCTTGCTTATGAGATCACCTGGAAGCAGGAAATGAGGAGAGGATTGGAAGCAGAAACCCCAAGATCTGTTTGCAAAGTGTATTTGTGCATGCCCAGCTCTATTGCTGGGCAGAATATTACGACAACCCCTATTTAAAACAAAATGTGTCTTGCTGGTTCTGTCAATGGGAATGATGCAGAGTAGACATATTTTTCGTGTATCCACATATAATAGATTGCACCAAACATTAAGCATGTAGCATCTAAACCACTGAGTGATGATTTAGTTGCCAAAGTGCAGGCAAGTAATGCAGTTTGAGACACCATAAGGTATCTGAGACATTCACATGAGGCCGTCAGAAAACATACAGTAGCTGTAGGAGAGTCAGGGGCCTTCTGGAAAGGCATTCAGGCAGGACATGACAGGCAATCTCAGCTGGTACTGTAGACCTAGGTTAGACGAGTGTTTCACACTGCAGGTACCTGGTGGAATCCTGCTGTCTAGGCTACCCATGGAGATGGCTGCAGGTGGTGATCCAACCAATCTGTCTGATACGCTTGTTTGAGGATGGGATGAGTTGCCTTATGGCAGTACCTAGCTTTCTGCTGACTTTGGAGACAATGTGAACAAGCAGCCTAACATCTAGACATTAGTCGAATTAGATGATACCTTTGTACAGAAGCCTGCCAGGCTTAGCCACAGAACAAGGCAAGGCACCCTTGTTTGAGACTGTCCACAAAACTTTTGAGAATTTCCCCTATTAAAAGTCCTATCAAGGAGAAAATCCTGAGAAACTCTTTTATAGTAACACACTGTTTTTAATATGCAACTTTCAAACAGGAATATACTTGGGGACTTCCCCAGCTGGTTAGTTTTTAAAAGCAGTAAAATGGGTTTATCAAGAAATTTTTGCACTGAATTCTGCTGAGAAGCAGGGAAACATTAGCTGTGTAGACTAAAGAAACAGGATGACATGACCAGGAAAGAAAAATAATTTAGGGTCTTCATCCCCTATGCAAATACACTAAGAAGCCTGTCGTTACCTTTGAGGGATATTTATTCGGGTAAATCCTTTGAAGCTAATTTAATCTGACAACAGTGAAGAATTGAGCCCACCAATTGCAGAAATTAATCACTGTTTGTGTTTTTTACTAGAATGCAAATATTTATGTTCTGATAAGGTCTTTGTGATTGCAAAGGCTGCACACTTTAGACACTATTTTTGTAAAGGGAAAGTTTCCTCAACAAGAAAATCACCTAAAAGCTACCAAAGATATGCTATATCTTCTCTACAGCCTATTTTCTATCCACCGTTGTTGTGTAAGCATCTTAAATTAGAACTGTTTCTTTTATCAGCACAGATTGGATGTGTCATGAAATAGCTGAATTCCAGCTGGGTGGTCCCAGCATGGAGCATTTACACAGTTCTTCAGAAGCAGGTGAGATTTGGATCTGCATGGATTCAATACCTGCCATGTCAGCTTCCATTTTTGGAGAACAAGTTTTCCCGGATCACAGGCAGGGCATTGCTGCTTCACAACAGCTAATGAGGGTGATGTTATTAGCACTGAATCTAGTTCATCCCTTGAAGATACCTGGTTACACTGGATACCCACTTGTTCATTTAATGGAAATAGTTTTTATGACAACCTACACGCACAAAAATATATCACATTGGAACTTTCTTTGATAACAGATACATTTTTATTTAGGCTGAGTTAGTCCTGGGTCAGTACAGAGAAAATGTACCTGGAATAACTGAAGACATTTTAGCAAACTGCTCTTCCACTGCCTCATGCCAGGCATTTGGTAGAACATCCAGGCCTGTATATATAATTTTGAAAAATTAATTTTAATATATACGGCTAGGTTTTTAATCCTAGTTTAAAATTTCAAGTTTTGAATGCTCTTTGTCTTGTACCTGTTCTATTATATTAGCAATATCTAGTAGAATTTTAGCTTTGATACAAGCTGTTTTTCTGCTTTGTTTCATGTTTGCAATGAAAAGACAACAAAGAATAAATCATACTTAAAAAAAAAAAGTTGATAAACATTGTTCATTTCATATCTATCTGGTAACATTTTCTAATAACTTTGGCAAGTCATGAGAGCTATGCAAACTGCACTTCTTAATTAGGAAATTAAGTTAAGAATCTGTAGGCCAACAGCCTTAATTGTAATATTCTGGTTTTCGTCTGTGATAGTACTGTGATATTACCATGCAAGATCTTGCTGGTAGTG
Organism: Thinocorus orbignyianus; assembly: GCA_013400375.1. NCBI lineage: Eukaryota > Metazoa > Chordata > Aves > Ciconiiformes > Thinocoridae > Thinocorus > Thinocorus orbignyianus. The sequence goes on along the minus strand of VXBW01003162.1, from coordinate 1,893,171 downwards.
ACACAAAAATAAAAATAAAAAGACAGGTTTGTTACATAAACATTTTAATCTAAAGTCACAACAGCCTGAATATTCCATCTACTTCTATAGACTCTACATGACCTAGGTGAGTGATGAAAACAGAACAGTAAAAAAATTCTTAAGCAATTTTTTATTTCAAGGTGTTGCTCTTAGCAGAGACTACAGGGAAGGACTCCAGGGAAGCAAGCAAGGCAAAACAGTCTCCTTTCTGCATTTTCCAGTGCACCCTTTGGGACTCACTGTGAGAATAAGCAACACCTCCTTACTCTGGGCTGTGGACCATAGAGACCTACAAGCTGCCTGTTTAGGAGAGAGGCATGTGAATGTGCTGAAGACAATGAGGGAGGTTGAAATAAAGCAGGAGAGGTAACCAATTTATTCTGACATGGAATGTTTTGGTGCAGGTGGTTTTGGAAGGAACTCTCCAAATGCCTTGTTTTGTAAAGACTTTGTAGAGGACCTGTCTCCTCCTTCCAGTTTTGATTTTTGTTGCTGTCCTTGCAGGTTTTGTGTGAGCCTCAAGTCCATATATTTCACAGTTGCAGGAATTGGTTACTTCAGACATCATACACAAATTTCAGCCTGTTGCTACAAACAAGATGCTGAACAGCATGAAAGGGAGTGAGGAAACTGGTGCCGCTGTGTTTCAAAATGTTGTAAAACCCTAACTGGGAAAAAGAAAAGAAAAGACTAACTGGTCCTGGTTTCTAAATAGATCATCTCAACTATTCAAGGAAGGTGGGCAGCTCAGAATTAGTAAATTCAAGTCTAGAAAAGTCTGTCAGGGCATAACAGGGGTTGGCTGCTTCTGAAGAACCAAAGTGCCAGCCATGTCCTCACCAAAGTCCTGCAGAGTCTGAGCTCATCAGGCAGAGCCAAGGGGCAACGGGGTCCATTGACCATTCCTAATGCAGTGAGGGGGTGAACCAGGGCTGTGATCCATCCTGAAGGTCTGGTAAGGAGATGGGGCCAGGGCTAGAGCCAGGGTCAGGGCCAGGGCCAGGGCCAGGGCTACAGGCAGGGTGATGATGTGAGGCCAAAGTTCATCCAAGACCAGAAACAGAGTGGGAAAAGCTACAACATCTGCCCTAGGGATTCATCCAGGAGATGAACTACTACCGCATACAGCTGAGGTCCACCCAGGAGGCATGGTCTGTGGGCACTGCTGGGGCAGACACCGATATCTCCAGCCTGAGATGAAATGGGGTTCCTGGGCATGTGGGTGGAGAACCTGATGGGGTACTCAGATCCATGGCAATGTCATGCAGAGAAGGCATCTCACAGTGTGTTCTCTGCATAACTGGTGAGCTAATTTTATTTTTTCACTCTTTGTTCTTTTATTGTTGAATTTTCTTGGCAGCACTTTCACCCTGTGATTTGACTAAATTTGAATGTTGTTGATCTATGCCGCAAAAGAACGACTAGTGCCTAATGGTTGTCAGACATCACTCTGTACATTTACCAGACAATCTATTTAAAATTGAAGAAGGGGTTGGAGACAAACAAGCAGAATTACCATGTAGAGAAAGTAGAGTTAATTAATCTCAAACATTTCCAGTGTATCAAGATAAGAATTTACAACATCCAAAGGTGTAAACAGTGAGGTTTTTTCAAATTCCCCAGGACTGAACATATCATAGAATGAAGGCTTGTTGGTTAAGGTAGAGTCTGAAGATGCTGGTGACCATACAAATGAGACATTTTTAATATCACCATTACTATAAAAATATAGATTTGCATTAATTTTCATTCTGTTCCAAGCCTCATGGTTACTCTTAAACACATATTGCAAATGTTATCTTCTCAGGACTGAGTGTGAGGAAAAGGAGTGTTATTCCATTTGCTGTCCATGTTCCAGTGACAGTCAGTAGGAATCTTGGAAAAGGCCAGACTTGGCCTTTTGTAAGTACACTGAAATTAGGATACCACAGAACACTCACTGTTTCTAAAAGCACTGAAATAAATTGGAACAATGAGATGGGCTGCAGCTTAAGCACTGTGAGTTTTGATGGGAATTGAAGAAGTTGAACTGACATATAAAATAAAAATTTTCACTGTGTAGCAGAAAATATATATGAGAAGGAAGTCTGCTAACCTGCATGCTGGTGGTTGAACTACTGACTGCTTCTGTTTCCACATAGACATATCAAACATCTCATTTTGGATGAGGTAAGTACTTTTTTTCTTCACTGGCAAAAATCACAGAGGCATCTCAAAAAAATTTATCTGTGCTAACTCTGTCTGTTTCCTTTCCTTCTTTCCATCTTTCTCCATGCAAGGAAATTTGGTCGTTTTGGTTTTTTTTTTTTTTTTAAAATGGAGATAATCACAGTGACTGTGATCACAGTGATCTGCTTTCCCTGTTCAGAAATAGGAGAAGTGTAGCAGGTTTTCTGCCTCCTTCTTGCAGATAACAGTGCTATGAAATGAAAGTTTGTCTCCTTTCACTATTTCCAGGCTTCCACTAGCACTTATATTCTGGGTCTCTATCTGGTGTTTACCTCATTTGCCCCACACTTCAGATAGTCCTGGCTCAAATCCAGCAGTAGTTTCATTTTTGTTTCCTACTCAGAACAAATGGACATAAACCATGCCAATTCCAATTGGATGAGCTCTAGATAGCAACCCAATAAGCTACAGGTGCAGAGTTAGCAAAATCCACACAAAGAGGGCTTTGTCAACATCCCAGTACCTTAAATTGTATCAGTTTATTATCCTGATGTTACAATGCAGCTTTATTTGTGTGATGCAGAATTGATGAGTTTAACATCATAATTTATTTCTGAGTTTAGTTTTGTTTACCTGTGTGTGAGAGGGGATTTCTACTGTCATTCGTTTTTTTCATTAGAAGTCTCTTCAGGTGAGGAACTGTGATTTCAGACACTGGTAATATTTTGTTACTTTTTTTTTTTTTTTTTTCTCCTGTTGATCTAAAATTACATTTTCAGATAAAACTTGATCCTTTGTTCTATGGTGCACAAGAGAGGGGTACATCTGCTGCTGTGCAATTCTCTTTCATTTTCACTCCATCTCCAATAAATCATGTGATCTATTTCTTCTGTTTCTTCCTGTCTTAATTTACACCATTTGTTTATAAATACACAAGAAGATAAATATTTATTTTTTTCATAGAATTTCAGCTTTTGTCAGCATTTCTGTATTGTGTTTTGGCAGTTTTTATCACAGGACAATCCATGATGTTCCCCATCACCTTTGGATCTGAAAATCTGCATTCATACTCTTTTTAGGTTCTACTGTTCTGCACACAGGAATATTGGCAAGAGGAGAGATACGTATTTGAGGCTGTCAGTGAATCTGAGAACCTTTCCAAGGAAGCCTTGAGGGGAAGTAGCTTGTTCTTAAATTTGCAGTTTCTGGTGAGTGGTTTAAAGTAGTTTTATTAATAACTGCAGACTTTTTAATAAGGTGACAGCTGGTAGAATAATGTAATGGACAAGCTTGAAAGCATTTTTTCTTCCAGAAACAAACTGTTCAAACTGCAAATAAACACTAGTGGGTACAGAATCACACATTTCTGAGACGTTAATGTGGGTTTTGCAATTTGCATATTCAATTAGGAATGGCTAAGGAGGCACCTTAACCATTCCCATCAGGCTCTGCGCTGCGGTCCCGAAATACCTTGGACAGCTCTAGGTAAGGCACACAACTTCCCACCACGCTGCTGGGAGCGTGAAGACAAACTGACTAAGCTGAGGCCTGGGAAGGTTTCTAATTTCCAAAATTTCACTCCAGGTTAGAGTTTAGTGGTTTTGTTTTACCCTTGAAGTAAACAGAAAGCTGCTGATATCATGGATGGTGAAAGCTGAGCAGAGTCCATATAAAGGTTCAGGTTCAGCTTCAAGGACTAACTGAAAAAGTAAAACTACGTTCTGATATAATGAAATAAAATAAGCAGTGCTCTTCAAAGTGAAAGGCCTGCTGTGATTTTTAATGAGAAAGTTCAGTAGAACCTACAAGAGTTTAAAATCACATTCAGTCAATGAACATGGCTCTTAATCCTCTTCCTCTCTGGGACACTAATTTAGCAAAGGATTTAAGCATGTGTTTATCTGCATTCCTGTTAAGCACTTGCAGAACTGGAGTTGATGAGTCTGAACTTTGTTTATAAAGCTAAGCATGAGTCTTGATAAAAACAGTTGGTTGAACAACCTTACTGAGGCTCTGGGCAATCAAGGGCTGAGGATCTGTGTGTCAAACAAGGCCTGGTGATAGTCAAAACTGGGTCAAAATATTCTACTGTGAGCATAACAGCCACATAATTTTTTTCCTTAAACTGGTGTGAAAAATAGGAATGCTGCTTGAAGATGAAGACAGAAAGGAAAGGGTATATATCCATCAGGATTCAGCAGCGTTGGCAGATTCCTGGAGTGTGCTCCATGAAGTCAGTGGAAGGGAATCCAGGCTGGTTGGTGAGCATAGGTTTGGTTCTCAATCAGCAAGCGCAAAAAGCGGGTGAAATGCCTCTTGCAGATGCAATGTCCTGGTCACCCAGCCCCAAATATCTAGTATAGCAAACATTGATGTTCGCTGAACATTGATGTTCACTGGATGCCCTGGTTGACAGATTGCTCGACATAGGACTGCAGCCCCTTCCCACTGGCAACAAAAGCATGAGCAACCAATGTCCTGCTTGGAGAGAAAACAGCCGTATGTTAGTGGGAGTCCTGGACAGGCCGAGGGGGGCTGGCAGGCCCTTTATCCTCTTCTGGCAATTAAACTGTCCAATAATTGAACTCACAAAGGGCATCTGCTTACTCCATGCAACAGGCCAAAAGAGAACTCATCATTTTGAATTGCAAGGCTTACCCTGTGGGGCCACTGAATCATACGAGAAACTGCAGACTTTGCGTTGTAAGTCTCAGTTTAGTGAACTGCCCTCTAAGGGATTTTAGAAGCACCTGACTCCCTATTTTTCCAAGATCACATAAGTATCTAATTTAGATAGTCTGAATCACCCTGGTGGGGTGAGAAGCCTAAATTTTAGGTGCTGCAATGCTACACTTGGGTGTCTAAAAGGAGAAGTCTGAATATAGCTCTCAGTATCTAATGTGTGGGTTAGATATAAAACACTACCAGGTTCTAAATTACAGGGTGAAATTAATTTCAGGCTGCCATAATTTCAGACTAATTGGTGTAACTTAAATTTCATCCTTGTCAACTGGGGACAAGTAGTGCAAAATATGCCTGTTTGGGAATTGATTGAATAAGTTTTCTGCAAAAAATCCTACAAGGTATAGAGTTGACTGCAGAGACTGATCAGAATCTATCCAAGTGCTACAGCAAGTGTACGAAGACAGGAATACAGCCTTGGCTTCATCTGAACTTCCTGATGTCTAAATATCCTCTATGGATCTTTGATTTGAACGACAAGTCATATACATCTTATTCTAAGCAAGACTGCGACAGCCAGGGAGAGATCCTCGGCTGATGTTCAGTGTCATTGCACAACAGTGGAAACCTGCAAACGTGTAACATGTTATATCCTAGGATGCCCATGACAAATGATGAGTTGGTATCTCCTTTGGCTTCAATGGAACTGGAGAAAGGTTTTTTTTTATCTGATTAAGTCACCCGCATATGTTTTAATAATTTGGTTTAACTGTACTTCTGTGCATATATGTAAAAACTGTAGTTACCGTATGCATGTCCCTATGCATTCAAGCAGCTAGAGTACTGCAAACTCTGAAATATAAATGCGTTATTTTATCATTGCCTAGGGAACACTAGAGCTGTTTGTGACAAATATGGTAACAAGAAGAAAAATAAGTATGTACAAAAGAAGCAGGAAACGGTCTTTAAGCTTGGAGGTTACAGCTCTTTTGTGTGTGAGAGGAGTTTTTTTGCAGGCAGCTATTTCCTCGCATTAATGAAGAGACCACACAGATGTTTATAACATCCGTGAAACAGAGTACCAGAAAGTCCCTGAGAAATTTTTATCCAAACCGCAGAAACCATGCATGCATTTAGTGTCTTCAGGCAGATGTGGTCCATGAAAGGCTCAGCTGTATCAGCTGGGCTGACTGAGAGCACCTCACAGAACTTGTGCCAGGAAAAGCAGGAGTCACCGCCTTCAAAGACAGCAAAGAAGTGCGCTTGCTAAAAGGCTGAGCTGATGATAGATGTGTCAGGCAGTGAATGGTGTTGGGTTCTGTTAGGAACCCATCACTGAGCATGACTTTGTAGAGGTCCTGTTCTGAACTTCTCTTTCCACCTGTCTCCACAGAAGATGAACACAGTTCCTATCACCTCATGTGCACACAGATGTATACATGCACACATGCAATATTTATAGTGTCTCTCTTGCTTTACCTTAGTGATCATTGCTTTGATGGGAAGAACTGTGCACAGAGCAAAGCAGTACAGAGGTTTGTGCTCATACAGGTAGTTAATTGTAGAGTGCTCTGATTTTACGAACCTTGACATCTCTAACTGAAAATTAACAAAAAAAATTGGGACACAAGGGAAATCTGGGCTGGGTATCAACTATTACTAGCACAAAAATGTACAAGATATCACAGAAAGGGATAAATTTGTGCAAAGCACATTTTTTTGCATATAACATTTTTGTCTCTATTATATGTTCTTAGTATTCCCCCTTATTCCTCCGGCCTTCTGGAGACTAAAGTGGAGAAGGTGATAGAGAAGAAGACTAATATTCAATAATCAATGATAACCGAGTTTAGTGAGAATTTGAGTATAACAACCAATATGCATGCCACAGTCTGCACTGGCCTTAAAAGCTGCAGCTGTAAAATCATGTGTGTGTAGGACTAACTAGTTGAGGGGAAGGGCATGGGCACAGGATCAGGACAGTGAGGGATTGTCCTCACTTGGCATGGCTGTGTGGTGGCTGTGCTGCGCTGGGGATATGTGCTTGACAGGGATGGAACAGCTGGTGCTGTGGCACACTGCATCCTGGAGTGTCGGGAGTTCTGCAACCCCTGACTCCATGCATATTGTCTCTGGACACCCACTATAATGCCTTCCCCTCACTCACCCTTTGGTCAGGGTCACCTTCAATCTCCCCCAGGGTGATTGCTAGCTGGTGGGGAAGAGAAGCATGGGGAGATGGAGAGCAACACCTGATTACAAATAACCATGATTCAGTCATCCATCTAAGTATTGCAAGGCAAGACTTTGCTTTTACACCCTCTGCCCCCAAACACTGAGCAAAGATGATGTACACCCCACTTGCTGCATTTGTGTTAGCTGCAAGATGCAGCTTCTTCAGCAGTCATAGGCAGGGTAGTGTGCTGCCTGGGTCCTCTGTCCCTGCTGACATTTTACTTTGGGCTATCTTTGCAGGTGGTCTTGGTTTCTCCAAGACAGTCCTGTCACTGGACTGTCACTGATCATAGAATCATCCAGGTCAGAAGGGACCTCCAAAGGTTATCTAGTCCGACCTCCCTGCAATCAGCAGGGACACCTCCAACTAGACCAGGTTGCCCAGGGCCTCATTGAGCCTCACTTTGAATATCTCCAGGGAATGAGCCTCAACCACCTCCCTGGCTAACCTGTTCCAGTGTTCCACCACCCTCAGAGTAAAGAACTTGTTCCTAATATCCAATCTAAATCTACTCTTCTCCAACTTAAAGCCATTGCCCCTCTTCCTGTCACTGCAGGCCTTTGTAAACAAACTCTCCCCAGCCTTCCTGTAGCCCCTTCAGTACTGAAAGGCTGCTATTAGGTCTCCTTGGAGCCTCTTCTTCTCCAGGCTGAACAACCCCAGCTCCCTCAGCCTGTCCTCGTAGCAGAGGTGCTCCAGCCCCCTGACCATCTTCGTGGCCCTCCTCCAGACCTGCTCCATCAGGTCCATATCCTTCCTATATTGAGGGCTCCAGACCTGCACACAGTACTCCAGGTGGGGTCTCACCAGAGCAGAGTAAAGTGGCAGAATCACCTCTCTGGATCTGCTGGCAATACATCTTTTGATGCAGCCCAGGATGTGATTGGCCTTTTAGGCTGCAAGTGAACACTGCCTGCTTATGTCTAGCCTCTAGTTTCTTCTGTAATTAATCTGAATGTTTCCATCCTTGCTCTAAAAATGACAGTTTGAGGGAAGGAGAATTCATGTCTGAAAGTTTTTTTTCCTTCTGATCTTCTGATTATATCTGCTGTCTAGTTAATAAAAATAACAATAATGATGATGGCAGTAATGATAATAATAATAACTCTCCTTGCAAACTACACCTTGCTTTGAAGAGGACAGTAATTTTTAAGGTATTTTGTTGCTAGTCTGCTTTTCTTGAAACCTGTGGGATGTAGTGTTGATGTGAAAATGTCATTGCATGTTATTAAGGGAAAACTGAATTATATCAGTGACAATTAAGAGAGCCTGAAAATGTGTCTATTAAACTCTGTTTTACACTTCACATTTGGGTGAACAGCTCTCAAGGGCTCTGTCTGAGCAAAGTAATTAAATTTGTGTCTAACTTTAAGGTCGTGCTTTAAGTTATAAACTTAAAAGAAAGCATGTGCTCAGCAGATTCTGTCATTTGCCATTCAGAAGAAGCTTTATTCGAATTATTTGAACCTGAGGTTTAACCCCTTGCTTTCTCTTAGTGTATCCATTTGTTTTGACTAGTCTACTCTGTTAAAGTCCTTACATCATCCCCCACTACCACAGTACTTGGATGCTGTCCTTGGTTTATTCTGTTTTCTCTGTATAGTACTTTGCTAGCAAATTGTTAAACAAATTATTTTTGAAGGTCTATGTTACTGTTTGTACATGCGAATGAAAGGTGGAAGAATGTGCCATATTGTCATCCTTATGAAGGAAGTGCCATTAAGTTGGGGGAGCAGAATTGCTTACCGAAAGCTTCAACTGCGCATTACAGGTTAACATAGATATGCTAAATCCAGATAACTGATTACCCCTTTACAGAGGGACCAAGTTTTTTAATTTGACCAACATTTCAATGGGATGCCAGTGAAGAAAGCCCAGAGCAGGTTGGATGTGCTCAAAGTCAGGAGAGGATCTGCAACATGCTGTGATAGATGGGGATGCACAGAAGCAGAAGGCCTCTTGCTCAGGTGTTGGGGCAGTGGCACAAATGGACAGACACAAAGCCTCTGTCACCAGGTTACACCATTGTCTAGACAGGCGAGGCAAGGTCTGTTCACCAGTGGACTCTGCTTGATGAGGAACATGGAAATAGAAATGTATCCCCACCTATCTTTTTTTTTTTTTTTTTTTTTCCTGCTGTAAGGAATTATTATGGAGCTGAGCGATCCAGAGGAGTGTGTTGTAAGCAGTTGCTACAGTAGTAACTGTTCTCTCACTGTGCTTTCTGTGCAGTGAAAACTACCAGTGCCCTGAGAACAGGGCATTGGGAGCCCTTCTTCCCCTCATATGGTGTTTTTATCTTTGAGAGAAAGTACCTCTCACTAATACTTCATTGTGGTAGTGAACATGCACATCACCAGGCAATATTATCTTTTATCATTTTATAATGCACTGGGAAATTAAGCTTTAAAGGAAGTTTAATGGGTTCATTCTTAGCATATTGTACTAAGTCCAAAAATAGACTGCCAACAGGAGTAATTCTATCACTTCATTTTACAACCAGGACAGCATTTTTGTAGCACTTAATTAAAAAAAAATATGTCTAACATACTGGTTGTCCAGTATTTCAGGGTTTGCTTGCCCAGAAGCCAGTGAGGAGACAGTTCTGTCTGGGTAGCTGGATGCCTTATGCCTTCTTCACCATGATCAGTTTGGACAGAGGCATGAGAATGTGCAGTGCAACTTACTTGTTTCTTTAACATGTAAACAAAGATGTGATTATTTCTTCAACAGCCTAACATTGTTCTGATGATCCTTGCAATTATTGACTTGAGACTGGGTTTTTTGTTTGGGCTTTATGATGGGATCCCATGGCCCAGAGAGACAAAGGACTACCCCTAAGTACCACGAGTTTGTGGATCCTGTGGCTTCAAACCTGTTTTGCACAGAAGGTGCAAAGAGGCTGTAATTGCTCTAGCAGTCTTCAGAGTTTAGTGATAAAACTAGAGAGGCTGTTTAGCAACTTAAGATACCTATTGAGTATATTCCTTCCCTCTGTAACTCTTCCTAGGTTCTTACCAAAAAACATATTATGTCATATGAGGGACAAATTGTAGGCTGAACTCTGACATGCACTCTCATTGCATTGTCTGTCTAACTAGGACTTACCAGAAGATTATTTTTCTTCCTCTGTGTTTCTTGGCCAAGATCCTTTCAATAGCATGGTGTTTTGATGGATAATATGTTTGCGTGAGCATGGTACAAAGGACAGGTTTTGTGAGGCTTACTTCAAATTGAAAAGGCAGAAGGTTTTTGGTCTCCTTTTTTTTCCTGCTGTATTATTAAGCCCATTAGGTTCTAAATCAAGTGTGTAACAATCAAGCTTAAAAGTTACAATTAAAGATCACTTTATCTGTCTTTTGTGTTGCATGATCCGTGAAAGCCTCTATTTGATAAACAGTACAGCTGTTAATAATGTAATGAATATAAATAGGAGCAAGAAGAATGACAGGATGCTATGTTTGCTTGCATGCTAATGAACACGGACTGTGTGGGTAACTGGGTTACTTAGGAGGGGATGAGACTGAAATGAAACCTTCTCCATATGCATGACATCTAAACTTTAAAACCTGCAAAGATGTAAACAGCAGCCCCTCACTGGCTATGCCAATGGTTTGTGGATGGTCATGTGCTACCAGAAGATGTGCAGTCATAGCTGATTCATATCTGCTGTTTCTGGCCAAGAGTCTATAAAGCACATTATAAATTAGTATCTGGTAATGTATCAGACTGATGAAGATAATGTGCTTTTCAGTATATTTGGACAGAGCTGAACAGAAGCACACAGAAAGCCAAAAACTGTTCTTACGCAGAAGTATAAATGTGAAGTTATCTAAAATGGGAAATTGATGAAACAGCTCCAGGTTTACACCGGAGCAGTTAGGAGCATAACATGTCCCAGAAGCATTTTGATTACTGGCTTGGCCTTTCTCATGGATTGAAGGGGAGACAGTAGTAGGGGCTTGATGACAGCCAAAGAAATGCAAGCAGCATTGCTTTGGGCTGCTTTCAGGCTATATTTAGATTTTTATGCGTATTGCTGGAAATATTTGCACCTGGGATGAACCCTTAAAATTACTGTGTTTTCCTAGATGGACAGAAGATGACAATGGGCAAACTTCTAATTTGATTTAAAAGCTTGTTGATCAGGAAAAGAAAGGCTGAAGACTGAATTTAAGTATGTTAATACTTTAGAAATTCCAAGGCTTTCATTTTGGTTCAGTTATCACAGTTTTAAAAATCTCCTCTTCTGGGTTCTTGGGGCAGAATTTTTATGGTCAAGACATTAGATCACAGAGAATTTTTTAAGCTCTGCAAAACAAGTAAATGTGGCCATGGGAAACATTAGGATAAATATCACTCTCCTTCCTCAGAAAATAAAAGAGATTAACCTCAGAAAAGAAGGAAATGTCCCAGGCTCAGAAATCCACACAGAGAGTTCACATTTCAGCACCCCATTGTCTAGGTAGTTATAGGGTTCTTGCCATTGAGGAATCAAAGCACCTACAGACATTTTTGCTGATTGACAGTGCTTTCAAATTAGGCTGTACCCCAGTCATTAGGAGCAATTTAAAAGTCAGACTCTCTAAATGTTCCTTACCTGTGCGCATAGGCTAAATTTGACATGACTGTTCCTTCAGCTTTTTTTGCGTGTGCCTTATAACAATAATAACATTATAATGAGAAATCTAAAAGTTGTTGTATCCACAGCAATTGCCAACGAGCCAAGAGCCAGCTGGTTGTCAGGGCAACGGCAAGAGCACGCTGAGTGATACCCGTGGAAGGCTTGTGCTGATTCTTGCTTCGCTGCTTTTTAACAGGTAGTTGATGCTCAAGTTAATTTTCAGGGAATATTTAAAATATCTTGCTGATCTAATTGTCTAAAAATCTGGAAAGTTATATCAAAATGACAAAATTTCTGTGTATTACTTCCCTCCCCTTACACAGTATGAATAAGAAATTTACTGTTTTCACTCTATCTCATTCTAAACATCAAAGAGGCTTTTTCTAAATCTTCCCCTGGAGATCATTTCTTCCAGACACTACTGTGGGCCTAGAGCTGGGCAAACTGAGTGCCATCCCTAGCAAGCTGTTAGTCCTTGGCATCAGGTGCCACAGCATTGCAGTGCTGCTGCGTGGGAGCCAGAGGGAAAGCCAGGGCTTTTGGTCCCACCTGTTGTGAACAGAGGGGAATGAGGATGAGAGTGAGGAGGAGGAAGATTTCCAGGGCAGTGACATGCTGACTGCAGGCAGCAGAAGAAAGTGCAGCAGTTTTCCCCCTCTCAGCACCGTGTTCCACATAGCCCTGGGGACCCCGATCTGCATGACGGGAGCTGAAGTCACCCTCAGCATCATAAGGAGTCATGCATGTCAGAGTGGTGCAGTACCACTGGCTGACCAGGAAATTTGCCTCATTGGGAGCAGAAGGGGCTTAAATGAATACTTTCAATTGAATGATGTTTCTGCCAGCGATGGAAAAATGAAGCAGCCTTTGGCTCCTGTACAGTAATGTGGATGGCGATGGGGATACTGTGCCTTTGAAGGTGAACTTGTATTAAAGGTTGACATCCCATTCCAGGTATTATTACCGGTTGACCTACTTTGCTCAATACCTGGCAGTCTGTGACTGCCAGCTTTGTAATATTGCATTGCAGTTTTGATACACCAATATCAGCAAAAAATTATGCCATGCACTGCATCCATCTCATTATGTGGTGCTTCAGTCTGAGGGCCAGCAAGAACCTCAGAGCCAGTAACCAGTCAACTTCTCAGTTACCAATCAGAAATACAGGAAATATTGCTTTTTAACCCATATGTCTGGTGCCCTAACGCCAGAGCGGCTGTACCTAGTGTTGTTATCATGTCTAACTGCTCACATTGCAGATGCAGTGCCTTATGAGGAGAAGTGTTCCCAGGCTCTTCCTCCTGGAGGTCTCCTAGAGGATGGAGAGTTCCCCCATGGTGAGCCTCCTGCCCCAGTTACCTTCTCCACCTGGGCCTCAGGACTACTGCCCTGATTTCTGTTTCATTCTGTTTTGCTCTGGACTCCTGTTGGAGTATCCTCTGGGCAGGATACTCTTGAGCAACCAGCAAGACAGAAGACCAGTGTTTTCTCTCCTGCTCTGGAAAGAATAGATCTGAATGGAGAACACATACAAAGAAGAGAGCTATTATTAAAAGTGACATGCAAAGTATTTTTGAAAGATTTGGCTTTTCATGTCACCTTTCCTTGTTTAAGAAATGTCTGGGCATGTTTTTAAAATAGATTTTCTCCTCTCTTCCCCAGTTCTACTCGAGCAGTGTGAGTGGGAGTGTTGGATGGATTTAATCTCACTTTAAGGGGAGAGTGTTACATTTTTAGAGGGCTGTTTTTCTCCAGAAAGGTTAATCAGTCATTGAAGTTAAAGTAGTGCTAGTGAAAACCAAACTGTAAAGACTGACTGTGATTTTCATGAGGTGTATTAATGGATATGGTGGAATAAATAGTAGTCACATTGCAATGTCGGGGATAATATTTGTTCTATGACATGTCTAGAAAGCTGGGTGAAATGAACAGTGGTTTTGTGTTGTCTGAAATGGAAGTGTGAGTAGCTGTTGGAACCAGGCTTGAAAATAGTCTTATGGTGATTTTTGCAGCACACCTTTTGAACCAAGCCCACATCAAGCAACCTCAACACTTCTTGCAAATAGGCTACCTTTCTTATGTCCTCATAGATAATTCTTAAATTGTATGTAAGTGTACATGATGGAAGGGACTGTTAGCTTGTTCTTTGGGAACTCTTCACCTGTTGAGAATAAAATCTTTAAGAAACCTATGAATTTATCTTATGTAGCTTATAAATGCTAGAAACTGCTCTAGTAACCTTCCAACCTAGGTTTGATTCTTTGGGGTTTTTATTTCTATCCATGACTCATGAGTGCTTGCTGGGAGGTGGGAGTATGGAAGTACATTATTCTCCAAAGTTCATTTGTTCTAAAATAACTTGCTGAGAAGAATTGCTCGGCTTGATTCTGCCCTCTGCTTCCTTGTATGACTGTAGCAGCTCCAAGGTACAGACATTCTGGTAAGTGTGACCACTGGTGTTAGAAAGCCCACTTTAGGGGAATGAAGTGTCATTTTGCATAGCCCTGACATGGTTCTATTTTGCAACATATTCAGAATAATTCATAGCATATAGTAAATTCCCTTCCCTCTCCCATGCTGAGTGTGTGCTGATGGCAAATCCAGGAGAAGAAATGGCCAATTATTTAATGTCAAACTCAAAGGCTAGCCTGAATAAAGCTTAGGTTAGGATTTCTCTGGCCCAGTGTTTGCAAGAACCTGTCACAAAAGGCATTGTTTTTTTAAAGGGCTGGCTTTCACAAAAAGAAAAATAATCATCTGGCATGTGCAGTCTCTGTGACTCAGCTGTCAAAGTTTTATCTTTTGTGTATACAAGAAATACTATTTGTGTAATGAAGCACATATCAGAAAAGTTGTTTTTCTCCCAGACATGAAGTAAAACAGTACTTATGATGCACACCATGGAAGGTGGCTTCTGTAAAAATCTATGCACAGTAGAAACATTTCTTCTCTGAGTGAACACTGTACAGCAGAAGAATCGTCAATTGTGTCGGTTGTATCCAGGTCCTGAAGCCAGATCTAGCTATACAGGAGCTGTACTAAAAACAGTTTATAGACCAAGGAAATAGACCTGGAGTCATTTATAAGGAGCAATAAGAAGCGGAATGCCCATCTCTACATTATTAAATATGCTGTAGCTATTGCTTTACCTCAATGGCATGTGTAACTCTCCCTGTCTCCATTGCAGATGGAATATTTTTGTACTAGCAAGAGCACAGTGAAATCAGGAAACTGCCATGCTCACTAAGAAAAGGCACTGGCAGCTAGCCACTGCCCCTGAGGAAGGGAGAGAGTGGTCTTGGGGAACATCAAAGCCCCATGCTTTTGGCTACTCCTGCAGAATCCCTCAGCCTGGGAGAGGCACTACAACTCCTTGCACTGCAAATGCAAAGAGCTGGGAGGAACATTCATGGCTGTTATAACACAGATCATTGACAACCCAAACCAAAGCTTAGTAGAAAGATTTCTCAAACCTGGAACATAGATGTGTCAACCAGCACTACTGAGAGATACTGCTCTCCTGTCTCTGAAAGGCAAATGCAAATGCTGTAGGTCTTGAGAACAAAGCATAGCTGTGACCATCCTTGGAATTAATAGTGATGGGTGCGATGCCACTGCTTGTGGATAGGGAACACAGCCAGGAAGCAGGAGCTTTGTCCGCCCTCTGGGATTCAGAGTTCTAGCTCCTCCCCTGGAGATGTCCCAGGTAGGTTAAGAAGAAAGGAATTCTTCCTTCCTTTGAAGCTATTCCACTTGCCAAAGGAGAGCAACCAATTCAATGAGCTGGGAAAATATGCCTTGGACCTGTGCTTTCCTTTGGGCTGGGGAGAGCTTGGTTTCAGTGTGCACATTTAGTATTTGTTTGATGTGAATACAGGTCTACAGCTACAGCCTTCACTGCTTGTGCGATTTCTGGTCTATTACTGTAAGACTCCAATGTTGATGTGAAAATGACATTTCAACCTGGCAAATAAAGTTTAAGCTGTGTTGCCTCTAGTTTTGTGTTCTTTTCTAACTCACTTTTTTTTTTTGCTTCCATTTAGGTAGCGCTCCATCAGTGGATGTCCATGTGTTTAAGAGCAAGTGATTTTGTATTTTAATTCCTTTCTGTTTTAAATGCATTCACCACCAAAAGCAGCACACATAGATACATAGGTTTATAAGCTACTCACAGTGTTTGCTCTGTGCAAGTAGTACACGGCTTTGAACAAGTTAGGCAAAAAGATAAGGAACCAAGTGGGATTAGATTCTACCTCACTGCACAAATAATGCTAATGGAGTGACCTGGACTTCCTCGGTATGTATTCAAGCTCAAGTCAAAATACTGGAATATGGAACTTAAAATCACATCCTAGGCCACAAGATATCATAAATTTCACATGAGAAGTCCACGGGCAACTTTGGAAAAGGTCTCCCTAGGCTTGATTGTTGGTATGAAGCTTACCAACACATGGTAAAAGGGGTGAGTGTCAGAAGAAGTGTTTGTAGACTAGCTGTGACTACGCTAACTGCCTATTTAACTAATACTAATAAATTTATCAACCAGGAAGTCTCTACCTATCACCTGAGAAACTCTTGTCTGTGTTTAAAAAGAGCTGATTGATACCATCTTTTCCCCATTCAGACCCTCCTTTGACTTTTCCTGCCCAATGAGACATGGTGCCATGCATGGTGAGCCAAGGGGCAAGGTAGTATTAGTCAAACTGGTCTCCTGGAGCAGTGAGCAGTGAGTCAGCTTCCAGAATGGGGAGGGTAGGTGGAGGGGTAGTTAACAGAAGAGTAAACCATCCACCTGTACAGTCCTCTGTGAGTATAAAGATGGGATGAACCTTCACTGTAGGCCCTTCTCTCAATGATGGATCTAATGCAAACATCTTCTATTTATGAAACCAAATGCATGTATATACATGTATGAGGGTGTAGGGTCAATTTTTTTTTTTATTCCTGGAGGCCGTGTCAATAACCTCACATGAAACAGTTAAGTCATGTGAATGAGCATTTGTTATAGGTGTAGGTAATTATAAGGGACACATGACATATGCATAGGACAGAAACAGCGTATATGTCTACATTAGGGAAGGCCCAGACCAAAAGGTGCATGGTCTTCTCTGCTGTGCAGCAGCAAAAGTGGGTGTGCAGAAAACTTAAGGAAAATGTACACTGCCTTTAGAGACATAAGGAAAAAAAAAAAAAAGAAAAAAAAGTTGGTGGAAAGTAGGCTGTGAGAGGATGGAAAGGAAGACCAAGGGTCAGCCTAGCCTCTGCGTGGAATGGTACCACAGGGAGGAAGGCAGCTCTCTTATTGATCCAAAGCTGAGAAGCAGAGCAGCAAGGCAAGGAAAGTGTGACTCCCACTATGAACAGTAGCACTAAACTTAAGAGAAAGGCAGCTTGTTTATTTGAACCTTTCTGTTTGAATGTAGTGAACAGGCCTTCTAGATAATGAGAAAACAGTTCCAGATCCTAATGGTTTGGAACTGATATTTTTAATGAGCGAATATTCCTCAGCAACTTGATTAGCTGTCTTGTAAGAGTGCAGTGGGTATAGTGCAGTAGAAATATATTTTCTGGTGGTACAAATAGTCATATATTTCAAGGACTTAGAATTTGTTAATATTAGTATGTTTTGCTTTTCTAATTCCATGAAGTAGGCCTGGGATTTAAAAAAATGTGTGGCAGCCAGTGTTTCTTTCTTTCAGTGTTTTTCAGGCTCCATGCTCACTTATTTTGAAAGGAACTAGCTATAATTTTTTTGTAAAGCGGAATCCCATTAAGGAAGACTAATTGATTCACCTTTTTAATCGGGATGTGTGGAAGATTATTGTTTATCAGTTCACTGCCAGGAACTATTCTAGTACCTTAATAAATCTACCAAGCAGCTTGGATGTGAGGTGGAAAGATGTTTTTCGTTTATCTTCTTATGACATCTGAATAGCTTATGCCTACTCCCTATGGAAAAATAATGCAAAGCTGTGGCCTCGTTTTAGCCTTAGCACTTGTGATTGTTCTGCTCATTTAAAATGACAGACTGATGACCTGTTAACATATTATACTAGTTCACTTCTAGTGATCAAATCGCAGCAAACTTGCTCAGCATTTTTCATTAGTGAAATGATTACAGAATTTAATTCACTTACAGTCTGCAGTACTATTCCTACCTCTTTAAAAGTAAAAATGAATGCACAGTCATAACCTCAGAAGAATCAAAAATGATCGTGAGGCTCCACTCCCACTCATTTCATAATCCTGTCTCTTCAAAATATTCTTTTACTCTCCATCAAAATGCTATTTATTGTCTCTCTGCAGACATGGTTATTAGACATTTCATATATAATGCCTCATACACTTTCCACTCACAGGGGTTTAAGCCGTCAGCTAGGAAGTTTGAATAGCAAGCAGGAATAGATGAAGTTAATGACATTAACACTATACTGGCATAATAAAAATTGTATTAAATGTCTTGAGAAGTAAAACTGTATCAAATGCCTTAATGTGAGTTGAATAGAAACAGTCATTATCTTTTAAAACTATTGTTTTTCTAAACCAAAAGACCTCTTATTTAGCGAATTAGGCTCTACAATGGTTTGTAATAGCCAGTGATTTCTGGCATTTAAAAACATTCAAACATGTTCTTTTTCTCCCAAGACAGTTACACAGAGTACCAGACTCCAGTATCCTAGGTGTGTTCAAATGAAGAATATTAGGTATTTTGCTTGGCCTGAATTTTTTTTCTTCACTACCTCTGAAAAGTGGGACATTCTGGCTTGAATATTTAAATATTGATATAAGGATTGAGCAGGTTTGAGTATTTCAGGTTTTGGAAGTGTTTTTGTCAAATGTGTGAAAAACTGGGACATTTTCAGGCATACACTGCTTTCAGAAATCACACGTGTTCATCAGCCTACGTTTCTCCAGACCAGAAAGGAATCCGGGGGATAGAAGACAAGAGGCAAAACGGAGGATACCAAAAGCAAGATACATCTCTTCCATCCAAAATATCCCAAAGGAAGGGCTCAGGCAGTCACCTGGGAAGTGTAGTGCGTACTCCAGAGCACATACAGTAGAGAAGAAGATTATTCTGCATCCCACATCCACTGAGAGGACCTGCTCTCTCTTCTCTTTCCCGAAAGACCTAGTTTTACTCTGCTGCAGCATGAGACTTGAACATGCACGCATTTCTCAAAGAACGAACAAATATTTTCATGCCCAACTACAGGTAGAAGGATATTACTAGGCTTCAGGTTTGAAAGCTTTCCCTGAACCAAGTAAGCCAAACCAAAGAAGTGAGGGGACTTAGTTTTGGAAGTTGGTTGTCTTTGGCAAAGTGAGAGAGATTATTTCAGGGGAGTACAGTCCAAATCAAAACCTAACTTAGTCATTCTGGATCACCCTGAAGGAAGGTTGTCTTTCTCCAGTAACTCCAGGCTGGCCTGAGCAGAATAGACAGCAAGGATAGGTGCCTATAATTAGGTACAATGAACACTCTCCAACACACCTGTTGTTACTTTCCAATGCACTAAAGGTGGTATTTTAATCTTCCCAACAGCATCAGCTACAGTACAGAAATCTGCAAAACACAGGCCATCAATTTTGAGACAGAACTACATTTCAGTGGAGACCTCTCTTTATAAAAGGATAGTGCCATATGGCCCAGTATATCAGATCTAAGCTATATAAACTTATATAAGCTTCTGCTGTCAATGAATACCACACAGACTTAGTCTAACTAAGGAACAGGATTTCAATCTGAAAGAACTTGCCTAGATACCTGACAGTAATTTTCACAGAAATGAGAATCATGGTTACTGAGGACCCTCATTTGTCAAAAACCTAGCTCACCTCATAGTAAAAAGACTATATTCTGTGTTCAGAAAACCCCAAGTGATCAAATCTAAAATCCCAGGGGTACATTTTTCTGAATCTGGCAGCTGCTGTTCCTCAATTATTATTAATAAGAGAGGAGGAAATTATTAGTCTGTGAATTAAATACGGGCAGAAACCCACTAGTTATCTCCTCGGCAGAAACTGATGTTCTGTTACACTGAACAGATAATGGCCATATTTTATTAGATCTAGTAAGTTCTGTCTTCCTAATTAAAATGGGGATCCATTTTCTGACTCAACATAGCATTTCTCATGATGATTCTGCCTTATTTGTGTTTTTGTTAGGAAAAGTAAGCTAAAACAAAGCAGGACATAAACTTAAAGACTGCGTGCCAGATAATCAAACAGTACTGGGCTGTTCTCTTGATCTTTTTCTCATGCTGAGAACTCTATAAAATAATCTGTAGGAGAGAGAAATTACTTTACCCACCATTACTCTGGCTCCAGGACCCAGAAGCAAACATACTTGACACCCATGGTGAGTTCATCCTACTCCATTTGATCACTCCAATTTTCAGCATGACATCAGCACACGCAGAGAGTGAGGAGGTCTGATGGGTTACCCAGCACATGAATCACATTGAGGGCCTATAGTCACTGACGCTTGCGACTGTGAGCTGGGGCCACGGGTGCTGGTTGTTGAAGGTGACCTCGGCCCTTGCAAATCTGTATGAGCACGGGAGAATCTAGAGAAGCAGGGACTGAAAATGGCACCTATCTACCCTTTCATCTACAGAGAATGAAGGCAAATATCAACAACTCTGAAGGCTGTGCTTGGAATAGCCGAGGGCAGACTTGTTCTACCCAGAAGAAGATGGATAGAGCCCCTGGGGGAAGAAAGGATCACGGGTAGCTGCACTTGGGTAGGAAAGAAGAGACATTTGGTATAAGGGTGATGTTTGTATTCAAGGACTCTTGCTGTGCTAATATTTGCACGTTTTCTGACTTATTTTTCAGCTTGATTCCCATGAGTATGTTTCAGGAGCCTGAAGAGTCTGATACCTTCACTAGAGATTGATGTATCTCGTCTTGCATTCTGATCTTGGTGGCATCTGCCTAGCAATGCTCTATGGTGGAGCTGTGCCCAAACTGCTGAAGTGCCCCATCCAGCGGAACTCCCTTGCTTTGGAGAGCAGGATAACAGAGAAGATGGTGCATGGGGGCACTCGTGCCTGATGCCTGTCCTTTAACTTGCATGGACCATGCTTTTCTAGGCATACATAAAAATGCACTCTCTGTGAAGTTAACCACCCTACAATATAATTTTCTTGATTGTGTTACCACATTGAGAGGGTGCAGTTATTTTGATAGGCAGATTCAACCTGCATAGAGTGCAGTGGCTCTGTGAAAACTGAACAGCTTGCGCTTCCTTTGTTTTATGGTACAGGACACTCTTTTTCACTACCACCAACCTGACACCTATGTCTTCCCACTTCTGGGCACACACATAGTCAGCCAAATTTCCTTCCAAGGTCAGAGTCCACAAGAGTGTTTCCTTTTAAGCAAGTAGGATTTTTCTCTTAAGTGTTCTTATGAACTGAACATGTCCTAGCTAACCAACACATCTACTGAAGCTTTCAGGCAGTGCTGGAGCTCTG
Organism: Thinocorus orbignyianus; assembly: GCA_013400375.1. Classification (NCBI taxonomy): domain Eukaryota; kingdom Metazoa; phylum Chordata; class Aves; order Ciconiiformes; family Thinocoridae; genus Thinocorus; species Thinocorus orbignyianus. The sequence goes on along the minus strand of VXBW01003162.1, from coordinate 1,871,957 downwards.
ATTTTCTTAGGTCTCTGTAGGACATTTCAAGCTTTAACTTCTTCTGCATACACAGTATCCTTTCGATAGTACCTAATGAGGATTTGATAGAGGTGAGAATTCACAAGTGGGCCTACATTGCATACTTTGGCTGCAAACCTTAGCCCAGCAAGCCTCCTAACTTGCTGTTACATCCAGATCATGTGTACACATACACAGAGAACAGTTGAGCCAAGACTTGTGCAGCTGAAGTTGGTGAGCTGTTCCTTGCAGGAGAAGGCAGATTTCAGAACTGCTTTAGTCACCAGTATGTATATGACTGGTAGTCTTGTTTGAAAACCTTTTTCTGTGCGCAGTTCCGGAAATTGCAGATATGTGACAATTGCCAAAGCTCAGGCTCCACATTAAACTGTTATCTGTTAGTTTACTACTTCAGCTGAGGTACAGCTGCACTGTGTTGGAGCACTCCTGGATGTAAGAACCAGTGCTGAAGGCAGTTAAGCAGCTTGTGTGCTGCACTTGGCTTTTTGTATGTGGGACAGTTTCTCACCACTTTTCTGCTAGCTCCACTCTTCATCTTCTGAGTCTGGATGTCTTTTGTCTTTCTGCCTGGTGCCTAGACTGCCCATTGGGGGTGAAACAAGTTCTCCCAGAAGGACTAGGCAATCTTTCTCCTCTGTGGGCTGCAGAGATTACCAACTTTGATCAAATAAGATAAAATAGCAAAGGTCTAGAGAAGGTCTGCAGATGGAGTCCTGAACTGAGGGCAGGAACAATGTCTAACACAGGTTTGTGGCCAGGAGCGTAGTGTCAGCTCCTGATTTGTGACCTTTTGGGAATCGTTGCCATCTCCTGAGTCTCTGCTGTGGTGCTGCCAGCTCACACATTTCGAGGAGAAGAGTTACTGCTTCTCTGCAGGCTCCAGTACAGCAGGAGGAACTGCTTGGTCGATGGTCCCCAGCAGGAGGGAAAGCCATGGCTTTCTTGAGCACCTGCATGTCTGCACTTCCTAGCAGGACCTACATTTAAAGAAATTGTCTTGAAAGATACCAGTCCCCTCATTTCAGATGAATGCCACGTCCTCCTCCAGATGCATGAGAAATGAATGCGTGTGCCTTCCCTCTGCTGCCATCTCCTCTGCCTTTCAGCCATTGTGACCTTCCAAGTGGAGCCCAACTGGTGACTCCACTGAGAAGAGCTGAATGCTTGGGCTGGCTGCCACCACGATCTCTTCATTTTCAAGCACAGCTGGCTCCCTTTGCTCTTTCTTCCTCTCTGCACATTTCATCCTGACATTCGACCTAACATTAGAGAGCTTCTCAGCACCCATGATGACGAGCATCGTACAGAAGTGCTGGCAATACATCTGTACTACTTTGTGATTTTGTTTTCTCTGAATGCTAGAGGGCTATAAATTACCTAAAGATATGGGCTACTGACTTGTTTCCTTTGGAGCAGCATGTTTATGAACCAGATAAATCCTATTTTGAACTTGGATACTAGTGTTGTGAATGTGGCTGCTACCTATTAATTCCCTACCTCCCTACAGTACTGTGCTTCATCACAGTGGGACATTTTGTTAATCACTACTCTATTTCACCTGGAGCCTCATTTAATAGGGTTTCGTTGAATAAGTCAGAAAGCAAAGCCCAGGTAGCTTTCCAATTACAAAATGCCTAAATGACATGCATGCTAGTTTAGCCAGTGTGTGCTTTCTTTCCCTTCTTCTCTCTCTTTTTTTAGCATGGCATTTGGGGTTTTCACAGCACTTAATTTGCCTTCATCAAGAGAGAACCTAATTGTCAATAATCGTTCCTTGTCCACATGAATGAACAAGAAGAACCACACTGTATGCTGCTAAGGACCCTGTGGGCTTGGCAGAAAAATGCTAGGCATCCCTTACTGAGGAAAGAAGAGCTCAGATTGCTGCAAAACCGGGTTTGCTTTCATACCCTCATTTATCTGAAATGTTTACCGAGCATAGCTATTATCTGTCATGGAGACTGGAACTAGTTCATTTTCATCTCTTAACTCTCTTTCTTGCAATTTGCTGCTGCTTGCTCTGTTTCGGGTGTTACAACACCAGGAAAAGAAAGTAATGTTCACAAACCTTCAGATTTTGTTTAGTTGTTTTCTCATGGCTGACTCTATCACAGTACAGGATTACATTCATTGATTACAGCAGACTATAGGTTTCCTTTGTAGTGTTATTTGAAAGAAATAGCAGCTTTTGGAGATCAAATACACTTCTCTGTCCTGGACAGCTACTCCATCTGCAAGACAGAGTAAATAAATGGTGGAAAATGAGACCCAAAACTTTTCAGATGCAGAAATACTTTGGGAATTACAGGGCATTTGGGGTCAGAGTCTCTGCTGCAGCCGAGGTCTGCTGGGGCTGGGGTTGCCAGGAAGCCAATTATGAAGGATTTGTGTCTGGTTGCAGATTCCTGGGGATTGCTCTAACCTGAGCTCAGCTGGCTCTTCTTCCCCAGGGAGAGCATGCCCACTCCAGACAGTGCCAACACATGTGTGCTGCCCATCCTCCTTCTCACCTAGCTGGTCACAGCTGTGTGGAGGTAGTTTAAAGAGACACAGGGAGAGAGAGGCACTCAGTTTGCCAAAACAAAGCACTTTCTGTCTCTGTGTGTTTTCCACTGAGAGTCAGATTGATCCTTGACATTTAACCTATGTAGTCTATTGGAACTACAGTTAAGTTGTCTTTGGGTAAGTTTGGGTTGAATTCCTGAGACCTCTATGATTCAAGATATCTACAACCACACCGGTTTTATGGGCTCAGCTGCAAGCTGTGCTCAACTCCAGACCTTCCTATAGCTGGGAACCCATGGGCTTTCTTTGACTTTTTCTTTTGACTAAGGTCAGAGTAAAAACATGAAGGCCATGAGGATGATTGAAGAACATGGATTTAGGTATACACTTAAGAGCTGTATGTACTATATCTGTATACCTCTCTGAGGAGAGCCCATCTGCCCATCTGGTCTAAATGTCTGGTTGCTTGCCACCTTATCAACATATGGTATCCTTGAAGAAGTTGTTTGTGTGATATATCATGGTTATCAGTTGATTTTGTTTGTGTGTTAGGCTCTAATCAAATGGGTCCTCCTTGGTAGACAAATAATGGCATCAATATCCATACCTGTTTGTCTTGAAACAAAGATTGAGTAGCACACCACAGAATAACATCAGGGTACAGCAAACTAACATACTTGTCAAAAAGAAAGAGTACTGTAAAGAAAGTAGAAGAGTGTTTGAAAACCATAAAAAAATACAGACTATGCAGGGAAATAAACACTGTGATATTTAGGACAAATCAAATTTCAAAACATCAGCAAAAGAAGATATAGTAATCTGCAAGAAGGTGTTATTAACATTTAGAACTGATAGCTGATACTTCAAAAGTCAACTGTATAAGTGATGCACATCAAGATGCATATTTACATGTCATAATTGAGGGTTTGACTGATTGTCTCAGAGAGGCAACATGACTAAACCGGTGATACTGTAAGACTGGGGCCTCCTCTGCTCTCAGGATTCTGTTTTTCTGGCTTTGCTTCCTGCCTGTTGTGAAATTGTAGGCTTGGATTTGGTTTAATTGCTGTTTTTAGACCTTCCCACCCTTCTTAATGAATAAAAACATTTTGCATGGCTTTCTGGCATACGTAGGCATAAGAAAGAATGAAGGAACCCTAGAAGCAATATCAGAGGAAACCAGGAGCTACTCAGACAGCACAGGAGATTGTGCAAATATTGGAGAATGGAAAAGACAAAGGCAGTGCTGAAGATGGTGGGAAGAAAACATTATTTGAATGCTGTAGAAATTAAACAGCGATGCACGCTTTACGCTTCCTCTGAATTTACATGTTATCCTTGAATGTTCACTCACATTAGTTAACCAACTAAGTTTAGGTACACCCTAATGATAGTTCTTTGTAAATCATTACTTGGTTTTGTTGCTATATATGGCTATATGTTTTTATACAAATACAGTGAAAATAGTGCAGCTCTGGGGAGGTAAATACACTTGTGTAACTGTAGCTGACTGCAGCAGACAGCTACATATTCTTCCATACTGATTTAAGCAGGTTGTCAGCACAAGGGTTATAACCATTAAATCCATTTATATATGACTAAACTTCTACAAAAGCTGAAAGCTGGGTCGCACAAGGGAAATCAGATCACTTTAGTTATCAACTTGATAATACACGTATTGCTTCATTTCCTTGGTTTAAACAGAGCTAGCAGGCATACAGAACTGTTTGACAGTGCACACGAAATTTGGAATTACCACAACATTTGGATCTACTTTCTTAGGCAGGACACTGTCTCCTCTATAAATGTGTCTGTTTAGGGAGAAATTTGCAGTTGTTCAGACACTCAGCATCAAGTTCATGGATTTCTTAAGCCTTGTCTAATCCCTGTTTTGATGCTGTGTCACACAGTCTCTGTGCAAACCCTCTGTTAAAGATTCGGTTTCACCTTTCCTTTATTGGTTTTGCTCTGGTGTTCAGCTTATCCATCATCTTCCTGGGATAAGCTACTCTGAAAGTTCAGGACAGTGTCTGTTTATTCTGGGTGATTTGTCTTTCAAGTGCCAGCTTTTGCCAAACTATCCACAACAGTAACTTTTAGAAATTGAGCATTTTCCAGTGCCGGCAATGCAGATACTTCAGGGAAAACATGCTCAGTTTTCCTCTAGCTTTCAGTCTGAAAGAGCACTTGGAGTTAGGTGCTGCTCAGCTCTGCTGCAGGAGAGCCTGGTATTTTCTCCCTCTTGGTTGTTCCTGGGCCAGGATTAAATCAAACAGCCAAAAAGTAATATATTTTTGTCTTATTATCCTTATCTGATACATGCATATATCTATACACCTATCTATCTATCTGATATATAAAATCAACCCATGTCCCACTTCCCTTGGCTGAAAAAAGGCAGGAAAATTTCCAGTGGACTAAACAGATGTCATAAGAAATCTGCCACAATCACTGAACTTGGCAATCCCCCTCCCCCAGACCCTCTCCCTGGTGTAACGACTTGATTTTAAGGGGAAATAAGTCGGGTCTTTTTCTGCCAGTGGCGCCAGTATGCATCTCTTGTTGTCGATCCCACCCCACTGACTGCAGCAGGAGCCAGTTTAGACAAGCTGTTTCCTCAGAATGCTTTACCTGCTGAGACGAGTCCCACCCTTGGCGAAGCACTCAGTCATCTTTATTTGACGTGCTGGCAGCTGTGAAGTGGTTAACAGTGTTGGCCTGTTAAGGTGCTCAGCCTTGAAGGGAAAAAAAATCATTCCTCCATACACAGCTCTCATGAGCAATGTAAGAGAATATCTCTCTCCTGTTTTCTGTCATTGCGGCTTACTGCAGTGGGTTGTAGTTTTTTCAATAAAAGCTGTGGCTCTGCATGCTATCTGCTTGCTGTGCTGTGCACTGTGCTGTTCTTCCACAGTACCATATTTCTCTGGGAGATTCAGGCTGCTTTTAAGCAAATTACACAGTCCTACTGTGGTCTTTGTGTTTAGGAAGTGAAAGAAATAAATTGATATTTTAGCTGCCTGCTTAAGACAAAAAAACCCAAAAAACAACAAAAAACCCCAAACCAAAGAAACAAAAAAAACAACCCCAAAACAACAAAACCCCCCAAAAAGGCCTTATACAAATCTATACATTTGCACAGAGACCAGAGCTTGATCCCTGGATAAATCTGAGTCTGTGCCATGTTTGTTCTGGAATCCCCAGAAGACACTGGATTTAAGGGAGTCATAACCTTTTGCACCCACCTTCCACAGAAGCTCTGACCCAGAACTATGATATCCTCCTTCTTCTTTACATCGCTTTGATGGCACGAAACAGTCACATAGCTAAAAAATTCACCCCCTTAGCAAAAGGGACTTGGAGGCTGGCAAGTAACTATTACATGAATGGAAGCAGCCCACAGTCCAGCTGTCCTAAGGTCAGCAGGAATATAACTATAGTCTTCTACTACTTTCAGCTTTCCCGCTTTCCAGCTATGCTAAGAAGCTGAGACTTCAGAGCTGAAAGCCAAGTTAAGCGAACATCAACTGAAGTTTGAAATTGACTCAAGTGCCTTCACATTTTTTTCCCTGAAAACTGGTAGGAAATGTATTCATAGTCCCCACAAACACAAGAAATTAGGACTTAAAATATAACCATCTTTTAAAGGTTTGATAACGCAGGAAAACTGAAGAGTTGTCTATATGAAAATATTTTCTGTATGTAGCTTCTGGTCTCACCCCATATTTGATTCCACAGGGGACCTCTTGTTTAAACAAGTCCTTAATGAAAATCTGTGTTGTCAGTGCAAGGGCTTACACACTTAATTGATTTGGCCATGGTATGTGAGTGGTTTACAAATATCCATAATCTATGCCTCTTGAGTGTCTTTTTTCTGCAGGATGAAGAGTTTGTTCCCAAAACCACAGGGAATGATTTTAATGACACCAGAAGAGGAGATTTTCTGTAATCTTCTTAAGATCACACTTGCCGGTGAGATTTATCTTGCCCAGTTGCAAGGTAGATGTCTCATGTAAGGCAATGATCTGAGTTTCTACTGTGACAGAGAAATTTGCATGTTCAGTGGGATTTCATACCATCTTTAAATGAAAAACAGACTAAATTAATCTCACTCTAGAGGTATTTCTGACTGTCTAATGACTGGAGAAGGAATCTAGATGAATTTAGACACAGCGAGGTGAGGTACTATAGGATGGGTGGACAGGACAGCTTAACCTTTGAATGTGTTCGTGCTCAGCTGTGATTTGTGCATGTGTATTTCCTAGCCCTGAAACTGTAGGTGATACTAAACTTATTTTTTATTGGCTCAAGATCTCTGGTCCTCATTATCCCACCAACTGTGCAAAGAAGCACCCCAGAGCAAAGTCCGAGCTCACCCAGAGTTGTGAGCACTGACGCCTTACCCCAGGAGTTCTGTCAGACAAGGCTTGAAGGGCTCAGTTTTCATTTCAAATAAATTGGGGCTTTCCCTCTGTGTGGGTTGGGGGCAGAAGATGCACTGAGTTTTAGGACAACGTTGGTTGTAACACCTTCTTGCTCAGCTGCTGTTTAAAATCCTATTTTAAAATGTTGACAGACGAGGTTTCCTGCTGCTCCCCCCAGGCTTGTATTTATAGTTAGCAAAATACTGAATTTCTTTCCTGACATCTATAAAGTTTCACATTTGTGGCCTTATCTTTAGTTTCCATGAATAGTAACAGTTTTCCGGGGTAACAGGAGACAGTGGGCCCAGCTTTCCCAGAAAACAGTTACCTCTGTACAGAAAATAAGCAGTGTTAGAGAAACCAGTTTCATTTCTCACAGCAGCAACTGCAGGAGTTTTACTCTGGGGCTTGTGGAAGGGCAGAATGTTCCTAGCTTGACTTTGGAGTTTTCTTTTACTCAAGTGTTGTTTGGATTTCTCGGTTTAGTTTTTATCATACAGAAAATGAGAGAAGGAAAAAAAATTTTCTCCACTGGGAAAACTGGCAAATTTGAAATGGGGCCAATGAAAGATAACAACCATGGAAGTCTGCAATACAATGTATTAATTTTCAGATGATTATGCACATTTCTTTAAATAGTTCTGCAAAGTTCTCACTCCACCCAAAATGAGTCTCTCTTCTAAAATGGGACTTGCCAGAAAAAAGAAAAAAAAAGTAAGAAAACAATTGTAATCCTGAACTTCCTTAAGCTGTTCAAATCCAGATCTGCTGTCTAGGGAATCTCCTCATTTCCTCCTGAAATCTTCTACATTACATTCAAGTCTTCCGATCCAGTGTTAGAGTGTAGTTCATGAGTTATTTCAATCTGTTTTAGATCCTGGTAATCTATATGATGTTAACATAAAGTCACACTTGACTGAGTAACACCATTCACCTTTCCCCCTATCTAAGCACAAGAGTCAGAGCACAGGAAGGACAGTGGGAGAGAACATATCAGCAGAGGTTGTAAGCTTGATCCAACACAGCCAAGAAGCTGGGTGGCCTTTGGGCAAGTTGTGTCCTTCTTCTCCCACCATTCTGGCCCCATTTTGCTTTTCAGACAGAGGCAGGTCTTGAATTCTGCTGCACTGGAAATGCTGCTAAACACCAGGGTTAGTCTGAAATCCCATGTGTTTCACAGACAGCTCCCCTCTCCAAGTAAATTTATCTGACTGGGTTTTTTTTGCCAAAACCCAGACGTGACTGTAGCCTTTTGTTTCATGTTGCATGGTTTTCATCTTAACATCTGAAGTGAGTGGCATGCTCATAAGAAATCTGGTTAATCAACCCTGATTGTCTGATCAATGATCCGTCTATAGTAGGTTGTGTAGGGTAACTTATCCCCTGGGACTTGTCCATGGTCATGTACGAGTTGGGTCAATACATCTCAGTAGATCAGAAAAAGATTGCTGAACATGAGGGCAAATGACTTTTTATTGCCTTTCCTCTTTTAAAAAGATTGTACATTGCTTGCTTGACGAAGCTAGTTGCCCTTAAAATGAACTCTAAATTTGTTTTACTTGAACATGGGACCAGCTTGTAAATCAGCAATATGAGCAGGAATTTTGCTATAGCATCTCTTACATGCTTGGACTTAGAGAGTTTCTGCCATCTCCAGCAATCTGTTCCATTTCATAGCACAGAGTAATCCCCAGTTGTAGGGGTTACCTCCTTTAGGGTTTAGAAACTCTATGCTTTCTTGAAGACAGTGTGTGAAGGTGCACAAGCACACACACACAGACTCTGCAATGCACAGCAATCCAGATATTCATCTGCTTAATACTGAGCCTGTTTCTTGGTTGGCTGGTGGAGGGGACAAAGTACTGTCCTCTGGTACTGGGCAGGGGTGCGGGGATATAAGTACACTTGATGATCTTCAGTTAGCAGAACAGCTGAAGGTAAAGGATTTGTTCTGCTGAAAGGGGACTTGGCAAGATATATGATACAAGACATATGTAGAAGAAACCAGATCAGTCATAGCCAATATTGGAAACCCATTCAATTCTTGCTGATTGTCTCCAAGACTTTTAGAGTTTACATATGACAAGTTTCGGTAGCAAGGGATCCTGCAGGGATGGCCTCTGTGAGAAGAGGCTAAGGGCTGCACCACGTGAGACATAGGTAGTTCTAGGTGGCTCCAAAATGGACCAACCACTGGCCAAAGCTGAACCCACCAGCCAAGCTGGTGGTGATGTCTCTGTGAAAATATATTTAAGAAAGGGTAAAAAGCCACTGTGTGGCAGTTGAGAGGAATGAAGGAAAAAAAACCCTGTGGGAAGTAATCCTGCAGCATCAAGGGCAGAGAAGAAGGAGGGGGAGAGCAGGTGGGTGGGTGGCTGGCTGCTGGACAAGGTCAACCATTGCAACAGATGCTCTGGTGGTGCTCTGCCTGTGACATACCTTTCTTGTATAACTGATGAGTTTGGACTTGTGTTCTTGTCCTGGTTTGGGGTAAAATGAACCAATTTTCTGTTTTACAATTTCACTTTCTTAGCTGGGCCTCTTCTAACTAACTAAACTCTGAAATTAACAGCACACTGTTCAGAGAAACTGCTTCGTCTCACAGTGATAAGACCCAATTATATCAAGGAATGATATGCAGACAGGCCCTTGTTTATCCTCATTGCTGGAACAACCAAGGTCAGGTAACTTTGTTATTCTGCCCGTTGGAGGGTCGGAAGCGGAAGCATCGAAGGGTCCCACCTGCAAGGAGGAGCGGACAGGACAATTGACCCAAAAACTGACCAACAGGGGTATTCCATCCCATCCGCATCATGCTCAGTATAAAAGCTGAGGGATCAAAGGGTCAAGCTCTCTTTTTCCCTTCTTCCTCTTCCTTCAATGGCCGACATCCAAGGAGGACCCTGCCTGTTTGTCTGCCTTCGATCCCGATCCGAGCGTTCCTGACTCCAGATCTGGAATTCAGTTCCTGTCGATCACCGACTCCAGCCTGGGACTGTTGCCTGCTGGTGACGTGGTCGTCATCCTGGGAGCTTAATACAGTTTTGTATATACTGTATACTTTTATTTTATTTTTCTTTCATTTTTTTTAATTTTATTTTATTGTTCATTATATTATTCTTTATGCTTTTATTAAAGTAGTTTAGTTCTTCTAAACTCCTGAATCTCTTTAATTTCTCCCTCTCCTCTCCTTTTTCCTTTTTAAAAGGGGGAAGGGGGGGGGAGGGCTATCTGTCCTTCGGTTCTGATTTGCTCAGAACCATGACAGTTCTCTCCCATTTGTTGTGATTTCCCCTCTTTCATCCCCAGAAGCTATGCAAAGTCTGTAAGACTCCTCTTGCCAAACCTATTTCAGTATGCCAAACAGTGAAGTAACTTAATGCCCTACAACTACCTTTCTCAGAGTCTGTATATGGTTATACCACTCTGGAGTCATGATTGTAAAGATGTTTTTTACTACATAGATCTAGGGATCAAATCTGATTTTTAACAGAGCAAATCCCTTGTACTCATAACAGTTATGTGTGAGAGACAAAAGAATTCCCTTCTGTAAACTGTTCTTGATTATTTTTCTCATTTCATATGTAATTGCTGCAACTACTTTTTTGGAAATAAAATAATGTAGAAATAATCTCAACATCGAGGAGGCCAACTTCAAAGATACCCTTGTTAATTAATTTTGTTATTTTTGTTTATTATTTGCTGAGGTGAGATTGTAAGGCAGGAACCTGTGCTGTGCAAAGTCTGCATGAGAGGGAAAAGGCAGTGCTCCCACCACATATCTGGATGGACGATCCTATTTCCCAGTTGGCAACCCGAGGCTCAGCACTGCTCACAGTTTAGCTAAGGATCACCTTTTAGAGCAGTTACGATTTTATATTAAGTGTGAAAGTGCAGGGAAACAGCAGGCTTGTCTGCAGGAATCATAGATCCATCCCAAGTAATATTAAATTCATTGCAGGGGAGCGATGGAGTTTCTCAAAGGAGTGATGAGAAAAAGAAGACAGGAGAGAGGTTTCAGGAGCTGAGGAACAAATGAGAAAGAGAATGATGTTGTGAGTGTTGAAGGCTTGCAATAATCTGCCTGAGCTAGCTTGCTTTGTACCTCCCAGTGTAAACCTGAATGAAAACCTGCTTGCTTTCTGATGTGATCATTCTTGCTTCAACTCTACCTTAAGTGGATAGATGCAGGCACAGCAGTAAGGTGAAAAGGTGGAAGAAACGCTAATTGCACCCAGCGCGGCACACAGTCCTAGTTCTGTGGGCCCCATTTTGAAGGCAGATTGTGATGTGATGCAGCCTGGGCAAATGCCAGCACGACTCCCCTGATTCATACTAGGTTCAGATATCCTCTGGGAGCTTCTGCCACTCGCTTGCTTCCTAGCAGAAATTTGTTGCAGTTGTGAACACCTTGAACTGGCTTTGAATCCACAGCTCATGCTCCTTTGCTCTTCTCAACCTCTAAAATTTCTGCTCAGGAAAATGACAGAATTGCGTCTTCTCTTCCTCTGCTGCTTCCATCTAGGCTGTGCAGTCCTGCTCTCCCCTCCATCTCTGTTCCCCTATTCCCTTAACAAATTGCCAAGAAAAATCCATGTACTCCCAGTTCTGCTTCTAAAGTGCCTAACTGCTGTGATTGTAGGTGATTGCTCTAGGGTAGGACAAGCCTGGAATGCTCTGGGAGGCTATCCATAGTCTCTGTTATACATCTGATTAAAGCAATTCAGCATCTTGGCAGCAAAGCAGCAAACCAAGAGAGTGCAAGAGAAGCAGCTGATCATAAAGGCACAGTTCTCTCTTGTGTCAGGACTGAGCTTCATCTCTGAGTGCTGGAAAATACCAGCTTCCTCCAGATTTAGATAGACTAATGCATCAAAAATGTTCATGGGCCTGATAATCTCTTACTTGGTACTGTTCATTCTCTGCCATGTGGGCCAGACCGTCAGGTCTCCAGTGATGTCTTGGGGTCACCACGGGCCATTCAACCCATGATGGGGTCTCCTCGAGGCAGACTGGAAGTGGCTGTAGTAACCTTGTGTGCCAGACATCCCTTCCTACCTGCTGTCTGGGACCTTTCAGCTTCCTCACTTCTCTGACGAGTTCAAAGACTTGATTTGTGAATTGTTAATATATAATATTATATAATGTGCGGCAAAAATCCTGATGAATGGTAGATGTACACTGATACAAAACAACACTACTGTGATAGGAATCAGAAACAGAGCTGTGAAGAAATGGACAAAGGATGAAGCACCAAAGAGTTATGAGTGACCAAAAACTTGTCAGAATGAACATGTTCATGCAGTGACAACTTACAATAACCATGCTGAATAATTTTTGGCCTCTGAAGGTGGCTGGAGCTCAATGGGCTCTCTGTGGAAGAGTAGTACATTGCTAGGACTGAGTTGGTGGAAAATGGCACCAGGGTGTCTGAGTCGTAGTCTCAGTCCTGTTGTTTACTTGCTGTGTGCTCTTGGGTAAGTTATTTCTCTTCTGTACTTTCTTCATATATAAAACACTGAGGGTTGGATTTACCTCCTTTGTAATGCTCAGTGACATTTTATGAATATTAAGTGCCATATATGAGTGCTATGATTCTTGAGACTCCCAGTATTGTCTCTATTTCAGTGTGGGATTTGTGACTGGGTAGGAATTTGAGTAAGAAAAATACTGATATCTTCTTTTTTCTTCCTTTCTGTATATGTATTAAGCTCTAATTTCAGAATGTGGAAGTAAACAGAGGGAAAAAAATTTAAGCAGAGCCCCTTTGGAACCAAGACATTCCAGACAGCTCTGAAGTTACTTGTTTGTAATTTATAGCTTCAGTAGAGCTGACAAAATCACAGGACTGGTCACAGCATGCAGCAGTGACACATGGCAAAGCTGAGTGTGACTTCTTGTGGTACAACTGTTCCCCACGTGTCTCGCACCAGGAATGGTGACTGTTCCTCTTAATGAAGCCACATCTTGAAAAAAAACTGTATTATCCTTTTATCTAAGGATAAAAGGTATTATCCTTAGAAGTGGCCTCTAGAGTCAGAGATACGGAGCTCTGCCATATTGAAAAAATTAAGGGTGATCCTAAGAATTAACAGGAAAAGAGCCATGGGCCTCACTGAATTGAAAAGTTCCCATATAATGTTTTATAACTCTGGCAACTTGTTGTGCCACTAGGGACAGGACGTAAAAATCCGATCAATGCTTTCCCACACAGAGGTTTATTATTTCAGCTAGGCTGTAATCAAAAGTTGAGGAAAAAAAAGGGAAATCACAAAGCCTGTTGCACTGAAAAGGGAAGACAAGGCAGGAGAGTTATGAAGTGTTCTTACATCTTCTTATTTTATCAGAACTTGTTTGTCTTCCCTAACTATAGCCAGGATTTCATTGCAAAAGTACACACAAATCATCCCACAGCAGGATGCACACAGACCTTGCTTGCATGGGGAAGCGCTCCTGGGGAAGTGCCAGTGTTGTGCTAAGAGTCAGGAGTTTCAGGCTCCCCATGTTCTGTTTTGCCTTTTCTGATTTATCTGTTTCTTGCTCCACCTGCAGTGCTTTCCCACTGGTGCTGATGTCAGCGGGTGCTGGCAAGTGCCTAGAAAAAAACAAAAGGGTTCAAAACCTCTGAGAACACAGATTTTGTGACTAGTATAATGCTGGGTTTATAGTAATTTTTCTTTATCTTTGGGTCAAAATGATAAATTACTTTCGCGAGTAATATGCATTTTTAAACTATTTCACTCTGTATGCCAGTTTCAGACAGATGGTGACATTTTCCTTCATTATACTTCTAATTTTTTTAAGGAATTGACTGCTCGAGTAAAAAAGTCAAACCAATTACAGTGGGCTTGGGGCACATTTTTTTCTCACAAAAGAATACACCTGAAATCTTCTGACATACTGTTTATTTAGAAGAAATATGCATATGAATGAAGAAGTGCTTATGCTTTTAGCTGTATCAAATCAGTATTACCATCACAATGGACATCCCCATGGAAGAAAGCATTTTTATGAAGCAAATGTTCTTTGAGCAATGATGCTAGTGATATACCAGCAGAGAGTATATTTACCAGGGTTTCAAACTCAGATAGCCCCTCAAGGTTGTAAACCTAATGAATGTCTTTTTCTCTTCAGACCTAATCCTGTGGATGCCTGCTGGAGACAGTAAAAGTGACAACAAATTTTAGTACTAAGGTGGCAGAATAATCTTCCCCCATCCCCAGGGCTGTGAGCCTGTAGGAAGGAATATTCCAAACCTGTTGTGGCCTTGAGGTTGTGATTAGAAAACGACTTGTTGCTGTGTGAGCTTTGTCCCCTCTACACTTGAAAACACAGGTGCCAACTGAGGAACTGCAGGAGGACACCCTGCCTTGTGTGAGAAGTGACGATTAGGTGAGGGTCACACTTAGGGCCTGAGATGTGCTGGACATCCCAAGTGCTGGTGGAAACCACAGCATGGAGGTGTATGAAGAGATGTCTGAGGGGACAGGATCTGCCAGAGGCACATGAGAAACTTAAACACAGGCCCTGAGGCCTTTAGCCTGATGCTTTAGTAACCCATCTATGGCATTTTACTAGGCTGACACCTGGCATCTGAGATTTGGATAACATTTGTTTCTTACCACAATATTTTTGTTGTCACTCTCATTATGATCTGCAAGAACAAGGAGCCTGGGGGTCCAGTGTTCTTGAATACTACACAATCCTTAAATCACTGGAAATGCCACGATATCCAATGACATTTATCCAGTATTTCAATTCAATAGTTTATAACCTGTGCCCGCCCAACCACGGCCATAGTGTTGTATCTATATTTCTTCCTTGCCCCTTCTAGTAATGAACAAAGTTACAGCTTAAACTCTCGTTTAATACTATTATGACATCTGCACTATGCCTAATTTATTCAAATACCTTAAGAATAATGTGAATCTCAATGAGTATGACGTATCGAGTAGTTATCACCATATCCACCTTTGTGGTATCTTCCATTGGAAATCAACCTAATCTAATTTCTGACACATTTCCCAATTACAGCAGCTGCAGTGATTCCAGAAAAGTGTTGCAGAAACAAATTAATTCCCTAGGCACAAATCTGTCTGTCTTTCACCAGCTATTGGGCTGATGCCTGGTATTTCTTCCGGTGAATTTGCCTCAAAAAAGTCCATAAATTTTTGCTCTCACAACTTGGATGTGTCCAGAGAAGGAATCAGGGTAAGTAATGTAGAACTTGCAACAAAGTACATTGAACAGGATGGGATACTTTTACGTACACACATATATATACTCATATATATAAAAAATA
This sequence comes from Thinocorus orbignyianus, assembly GCA_013400375.1. Classification (NCBI taxonomy): domain Eukaryota; kingdom Metazoa; phylum Chordata; class Aves; order Ciconiiformes; family Thinocoridae; genus Thinocorus; species Thinocorus orbignyianus. The sequence continues at coordinate 1,856,705 of VXBW01003162.1, read as the reverse complement.
ACTTTAACATCAGAAACTCTTGACTCTGCCAAGGACTGCTATTGAAGAGTAGTTCTGGTGCCAGCACTGAGGCTTTGTTTCTCTCTGTGTTATCCTACTTTGACAGATAATTTTAATGAATCTGTTTTAAGTTTTTTTTGGAACAGCTTCTCTTCTGTTATTTTAGGTGTACTTCTCTGGTACTGAAGGTATATAAATAATGTGGCAGAGGAGAGGGACAGGCACATGGTGTATTGGTGTCCTTAAGTGTGTTCACCAAAACATATTCCTTTACAGCAGGTACTCTGACAAATCCAGTTAACCAAAGGAAGGCTCCTCAGCCCTTCCAGTGCAGCAAACAGACCAGCTGTTGCAGACTGTTTCAACAAACTACCCTTGCTGCCTCAGACACATCGCTTTGGGCATTTATTGCAAGTTTAAGGCAACACAGGTTCTGATGAGGCTGTAGTGCAGGAGGCTTAAAGAAGTCTGTTACAGCTGGTATTTTGTTCATGGACCTAGTCACAACCTAAACTACGTAGTTTGCACATGTTATAATGCAATTCAGAGGTGGAATTTTGCAGTGTCAATAAATAAAGTGTTTTGCTACCATTTCACCTGACAGATTAGCCCACAAGTATGACCAATCTCAAAAACTTGCTATCAGCATTTAAAAGATTGCCCTAATCAGGAAGAACACCTGGCAGTAAAAGTGCTGAAGCACTGAGAGAACAAACTCTCTGTCACCAGATCATTTTCAGCAGTACCAGTGTTTTGGAAGAGATATTTGAAAGAAAGATGCCCTAACGCCTCTACTTTGTGGTTCTTTTCTGTAGTATTCTACAATAGAAACTGATTTAGACTAACGAAATATTTCCTAATCTTTAATTGCTAAATGCTAGCATGATGCTCTGTGAACTGTATACATCCAGGAGGGTTAGATAACGCTAGGGGAGCCGGAGATGTTTGCAGGACGGAGATGCCATCTAGTGGAAGCGGCTGCTGAACCTCTCTGCAGAAGGAGCCGGTCCTGGCACCTCACACCACGCTGCGGGGCAGGCACCGTTCTTTCTCCACCGCAATCGGGATGGGGACAAACAGCACCACTGGATCAGGTCCCCAAGTGCCAAAGCCTTCAACAGGGTGGGAAAAAAACTTATTTGTGCTTTCCCTTTTTACTGAACTGCTGACAGTTGTACTGGAAACGCATCGTTCCTTGAAACCTAGGGTTGGGGGAGGAGAATCCTGCCTAGAAAGTCCTGGGGAAGTCCAACCTCAGACACAGGGAGTCATTCTCCCTCTCCTTCTCCTGCTTTGTCCCTCTGGGCAAAACAGGTTCAGCAGGAGCAAACGAAAGGATGCCCACTCAGAGTAGCCCATTTTCTCAGAACAGGTGATACACACTTAAGGTCTATACCACGAGATGGATTTAAAGATGGAGATGCTCAGGCTTGCTGTGAACAAGCCACCTTCCAAACCTAACACAGAGGAAAGGGTGTGGGGAATTGATTTCAGCCTTACATCAGAATCTCAGTATTGCACCTTTTTTTTATTTCTTTTTCTTTTTTTTATGCAGCATGTTAACAGCTAACAATGTGTTGCCTGCAAGACCAAATTAATCTCCATATAATGCAATAAGTGTTGGAGATATAGCTCCTTAAAGTGCTGCACTGGTCAGGGTGCAGGAGGAAATATGCCACCATACCCCAATGGGGAGCAGAGACGTGGGAGGGGTGAGGTGACATAGCAAGAGCCATTGAGTGGCTCCAGAGCTTGGACAAACTGCCCTGGTGTTCAGTTCTTACCTCAGCAATCCTCGCTCCAAATCAGTCTCTGGTAGGCTGCTTCATCGACTTCAGTTTAGAGTGACACAGGTTTCACTCTGAATTAGTCAGTGCCTGGAGTCCCAAGACATGACAGCTGGTCTTGAGGACAGGACCATCTCCATGTGATTCTTGACCATTAAAAAGGATCAGTGTTTGCTTCCTACATCAAAAGACAATAGCAAGGGTCACTGCACCAGCACTCACTGAGGACCTGGAAGATCCAGAGCATTATTTATATATTAGTCTTTATTCTTAATTCACAACTGTGAATGAAGGGAGCATAACGTCCTTAGAATTTCTTGATAAAATCAGATGTTTGGAGAACAGAATGTGAGTTGCTAGCTCCTGAGATCACTTTGCAGATGTATAATTTAAAAATGAAAAATGTTACTCACACGTTCAGCCAGTTCCATTTCTCCTTCCTTTTCCCTGTTGCTGCTCTTCTCTCATCTATAAATAGCTACTTGAGTGCCTGGTCCCAAAGCAGTACTAGAGCAGCTCTTCTTATTATCAGCAGAGCTTGATCATTTTGTCCGCCAAGGGCTTAAATGTGCTGACTTGAGCTGCAGAAAGACCTGGATGTGGGGGAATTGTCCTGTCTCTGCTGTTTTACACAAGAGGCAGATCTCCAGGCTCCTTGTGCTGGGACAGGGGATCTCACATAACTTCTTCTGTGAAGCCATTACACTGGAAACCGTCCATTTCAGCCGGATTCTACCTCCTGATGCTCTGCAGGGAGGGCCTTGATACCAAAACCAGGGTTATAGATCCCACCTCTGAGAGTCAGATATGAAAAACAGTAAAGGCATTTTGTGTCTTCAGAATCATGAAGTTTCTCGTAGAACTTGGCCCTTATTTTCTCCCTTGATCTCCATCTCTGCTGTTGAATATGTTTTGATGTTTCTTGGAGTTCCGTATGTGGTAAAGAAATTTTGCAACAGTCATCCATTGCTGCTCACACTGGAAATTCTAGACATAGCTCCTAAGGCAAGTGGTCTGCTGCCCTCAAGGTTACAGCAGAGCGTTGGTGTTTCACATGATGCACCAAGTGTCCGCTAAGCAGGAATAAGATGCCCTATTGCATAAGATGCTGGTTTCAGCCGAAGGTCTGCTTGCTCTGTCATCTCCCATAGCTTAGACTGTGTTACCAAGAGCAAAATTCCAGAACCCAGCTGCACTACAGAATGATGTGTGGCTGATGTGTTGTCAGCAAGCAGCTTCGCCACAGCTGGCACAGAAGAATCATGTAACTATTAGTATATTAGTACGAGGGAGACTGAAAAGTAGGAAGGATACTAAGTACTGTTCTGCTAGGCGAGTCTCCTGCAATAGTGGTGAAAATTACTTCTGTCCCACTGGCTCAAGCAACTAGGCCATTGTCAACACCAGGTGAAAAGAAAATGGTTGGAAGATATTCAAAGTGGGGAGAAACAAGGGATTTCTGACGCTGACATCCTTGTCAGTAGCAGGTTGTTTTCCAAGAGTGGATAGACCTAGCTGTGTTTTTTTTTTCAGTTGTTGGTTAAGAGCCTTGTTTTACTCGGTGCCTGCTGCAGTTCACTCTGCAGTAAGAGGTATTATTTATACTTCACTCTTTGCCTGCACAGTAAGGACTGCTTCTCTCAGCCTGCTTTGTTTGCTTTTGCAATGCTACAGCTCTTTATTCCTTCTGTGGCTTTTTCTTTTCGTCTGTCTTCTTCCTTCTTTGCTGAAAGTGGATCAATGATTGGTCTGGCCATAAACTTGCCAAGATGCTTTTCAGGTCATTTATTTATGAACCGATCATTAGCACTTTGTGTGCAGGGAGAGGAAAAAATAACAAGGCAAAAGAAGTGGATGTTGGCTTTTTTTCTCCTCTCTGGAAACTTTAGAGTATAAAATGAAGAGAAGAATTTTCATTATTATTATTATTATTGCTCCAAAAATACAGCAGTCAAGCCTGAGCTGATGGTGATGG